>BQNB010110700.1:0-22501 GCA_026074375.1 Tanacetum coccineum | reverse complement strand
TTAGTTTCATGTAGGTAGATAAGGGCATGACGTTCACGTCGGATCCTTGGTCAACTAGGGTGTTGATGTGTTTCAAAAGCTTTAAATTTATAATGACTGAATATACCAATTTTATTATAGGGAAACACACAGGTAAAAGTATAACCCACGTATGTAGTATAATCTTTTTTAGATAAGACCAGGTCGTCCACAAGGATTTGAGTAGTGTTTAGATAATAAAAAAGAATGTTAGGATTAAAAGCTTCTTGATGCTGTTTGAAGTTACTGCTGCTCTTATTGATGATAATGCTACTCAGTCAAAGTTAGTGCTGCTGGAGAATTTCAATGAAAATTATTCTAAGTGTTTAAGACTGTTGGTGAAGTTACAACTGTCAGTACAAAGTTACTACTGCTAGAGGAAGTTACTACTGCTAGTGGAAGTTAAGACTACTCAGAAATAAAGACTGGAAAATATGCTAAGTAGTTACTACTGCTAGTACAAAAGTTACTACTGCTAGGGTAAAGTTACTACTGTTGAAGAATTAATGCTGCTAGTGAAGAAGTTAGTACTACTGAGTTAGTTAGTACTGCTTATGTAACTTGTATGAGATATTTTGGTAAAAGATACGTATAACTTATTTGTTTAGAAGATTTGATATACTTAGGAAAGTATTGTAAGCCGTTTATGACTCCTTAGTGTATAAAAGGAGGTCCTAGGCATAGAGTTTGATATCAACTATCATCTTTTGTTTTGATATCATATTAGCTTCAAGGTTTGTAACCTTAATACTATTAAGAGTATTCGTATTAATATATTAAAGCTTAGTGTGTTTACTTGTGTGTTACTGTTTCATTAAGAATTCTTCTTATTGATTAAAGATTAGATTCCACATAATCTTTAATATATTCAACAAAAGTTTCTACTATAGTTGTGTTGGATTTATCTAGCATAACTAAACCTTAACAAGCATAAGGAATTAAAGATCTATTGAAGTGGGATCAACAACAATATACAGAAAGCTTTGAGCTTGCTCTCTATTTTAATTATCAGCAAGCAGTTCGATTTATATATTATAGCTGGAATCTTCATTAAATTATCAGCTCGTTGTGATAAAACATGTTGTAAAATAGTAAAGGTGAGAATACTAATTTGTAAATGTCATCTCGGTAGCCATTGTTTCCACCAAGGGGATGAAGAAAGAATTTCCTGAGGTAAATATCTCTATCATGGTTGCCTTCTCTTTAGGGGTATATAATATTAGCACATCTTTATACACTCATCTTATAAACCTTAAAAAATTACCGCACAATAGTATAAATTTTACATTCCTATTGGTATTCAATATACATATTGTTGCCCCACCAAACCTGTTAGGTAGACCTATTTGTTTGTCTTGCATATGAACTTCACAGGTAACTAATACATCAAATGATAACAGAAACCACTTTAGCATACATCTGCCAATTTCTAAACTTATGACCTATTTCTTCTCACATATTTTTTAGTTTTACCAAGCAAAAAAGTAAACTAATACATATTTTTTGAGATCTCTAGTCCCATCACGTAGAGGCACAAGAGTTATGTACACGCCAGGCTCAGATTTTCAATCCATTCAGCCTCAATGTGATTAATAGTAGTTGCAGTTGTAGTCGTTGTAGCAGCAACCAAAGCGACCGGTGGCAATCTCCATTCACATCAGCATCATGACCATTCTGGTCCAATTCACTTGCATATCTGATGCTTTTAAAATCATAGGACCCATATGGCAATCTCTCTGCCATATCCTTGATCTACAATCAATATAGAACCAATGATATACTATTGTACACACATCATAGATTAAACAAATTTGTTAGTAAGAAAAAAAATAGTTATTTATGACTAAGGATGTTGTATGCTTTGAAAATAAATTCTGGGAAACTTTTAACCTGATTTCATTTTCCTATTAAGCTTTTCGTTTGTCATTTTAGCCATTTGGAGACTAAACATTACTCAAAATGAACTCTTTTAATAGAATGAAAATACCATATATACACACTCGCAACATGTCATAAAAATATGATTTTTTTCATACACACAATGTCAAAATAATTACATGCACCTCATATCTAAGCATATGGAAAATAGACTACTAAAGGGACTCGTAATAATTATGTATATAGATGTTGGTTACTTGTTAAAATTGATCACTTTAGTGCTTATTTTTATAACAGATAAGACGACATTTTGGGAAATCTATCACTACTTCATGATGCAAAACAACCATGTCCTGAAATAATGAAGTTATTATTTTAACTGCATATCATCCTCCAATGATATATTTCTGAACTACATAGTATCTTATAACAACTTTAGTTATTCGTTCAGACCTATTACTGAGACCAAAATTTCATATTTGTAAACACACACACACACATACACCGGTAATTACCTGTTCCATGCTGGTATAAGCTAATCTTTCTTCCATGCAGAGGCATGTCACATCGAACGCACTTTTGCATGATGAGGGCACCTCTGTCTGCTCGTAAAAGCCCAATAACCTAATCAAAAAGAAGTAGATAGAAGATGAGCAGTTGATACGCTAGTCATGAGAAGCATACTAATAACTAAAATCGAGCTATTTTCTACTCACATAATTGTTTTAGCTGTTCTGGTTGCAGCAACCCCATCCTCTTTGCAGATTTCAAGTGTTATAAGTCTATCTGTCATAAGCTTGTTTGCCTTAACAAATACATCATCCCTGTTTATACCGCTGCTCTCAAACTCTCCCAAAAGTTCATATAGAAATGTTCTATATGTTGGTCTCTCTTTATTTGTTAGAATTAAACAAACTTCATTATTGAAAAAACCAAGTCGTGCTAGTGAACCCATTATTTCACCAAACCCTGTGCAGATATCCATCGTTAAGAGAAGGAAAGGGACACGATCAAGAACAAAGTGGATTAAAACATTGCTTTACAAAATGCCTAATATTCCCTAAACAGAAATAGTACCTTCATAGCGAAGAGTCCCACGAAAGACTGTTAGTGCTTCATTTTCTATACCATACAAATATGCATATATTAATGAGTTGCGGTTGGGTAGGACCTCCAGTGCAAAAGCGGGAAAATCATGTAGCCAAAAGTTTGTGGCTGAACTATATAAATCCTCACCTACACATTCACACCAACTAAAACTCATAAACAAAGAAATTAAAGATGGCGTTGGAAGGGTTCGTTCACTTTCTTATAGGTAACATGTCTAAATATTAAGTCACATAAAAAGTTTTTCTTTGCTGGAGTTGAATAGCTTACCATCAACATGTATAGTTTCTCCATCTTGTCTATAGGTGGCAGGATTTTATCCAACTCATATAAGCCACCCTTTACATAAACCATCACTCTTGAATTGCTGCTCTTTTCCATTTCTCCATTGTCACCAAAAATATGTTTATTTGTACAAATATATAAAGACAAGTATAATGGTTTGTAAATGAGTCTTTTACATGTTTAAAAAAACTCATGGATCAGCTTGTCTACTGTGAAGACAGGAAAATACCAAGTGCCAAGTATAGTTCGACATCATCTTCATATTTTGTACTATCAATTACACCACCGAGAAACTTGTAAACCAGATCCAAGAATCTAAACAATCAAAACAAATACTTATTAAACAATGATCATTTGAGATATTTGAAAGGGAGAAACAAAATGTAATAGGTAAATTAACCACCTTGCATATGAATCATTAGGCGTGGTGTCATTTGAACCCTTCCATTTACCATTAACATACTTTTCCTTTGCCTCTTTCAGTCTTGATTATAGCGTCTGTTTATTATAAAAAGGAGATAAAATAAGTACTAATAAAATTGTATTAATTATACTTTCAAAATTCATACTCAAGGATTATGCAAGGTACATTGCATATTGAGGTATTGGTAATGCAAGTAATGTAATAAAGCGAAAATTTTCCCCGTACAATTGTGATCATAGTAAAATAGGTTGATTTTGCTTCTGATGAAAATTCTGGGTTGTTATAAAAGGTTTCCCATCTGGTCATTTTGAGCATGTCAGGATACGTGAGTTCTTAAGTCTGGCCACCATTCAGAGGTTGTTGATTATCCAATACCATAGCCTTGCTCACCATATTCAGTACCTGACTCATAACACGTATGAAAGTTCGAAAAGATATAAGTGAATAGGATTAAATATATACCTTAATTATGCACAACATGTAGCCGAACAAGCCTTCCAAGACTTGAGCTTGTTTGTCTTTGTCCACTTTAGAAAACATTTTTTCAAGTGATAACGGCTCTGCCTCAACGCTTCATGGTTGAAAGATGTTCAAAGTACGTGTTTCTATTAACGCATAAATAAACCTTCTAAATCATTATTTTTCTTTAAAACAACATATTCTTACTGAAAATAATGATTTGTAGCCGTCCATTGTTCTCAACATGAAATTGGCGTAGCTTCTTGTGAGAACAAAACTCATATGACCACCATCCCTGTTGCTGCAATAATCATCAACAAAAAAATCAATTTTGCCATGTTTTTATACCTTGTTATACAATCTAAATACGTGATAAGTAAGTAGAGTTATATAACTAACAATTATCTATTATCGTCTGATCAACATGTTACTTTGATAGATTAAACAAGCTAGTATAACTTTTTAAGAGAATCTCAATCAACACATACATTAACGTTTCACATTAATGTTACGTACTTCATAATCAAACCTTAAACATCAGACTACTTCAACGTCATATAGATAAAGACTGTTTCATCACGAAACTTGTAGAAGTTATTAGGGTTTTTGCTTTGAGAAACCCAAATATTAAGTTGTAATTATCTACCAAGAAACTCTTCGTTTTTTAGTGATTGATATCTTCTCAAAATCAATTCCTAAATTATCTCTAAAGAATATTTAGATATATATCGAATTTAAAAATATGTAGATTATGTTTTTTTATTTTTTTGAATGACCTTATATATTTTAACTTGCAAGATATAAATCAAAACAGTTACCTAGTCTAGTGGTTAAGTGGTTTGCTAATATCACAAAGATATTAGGTTCAAATCTTGTTCTTGACAAAATTTAAAAAAATGAATTTAAGGGGAAAAAATTATATTGATGACATGCCATTATGATGTGGCATTATGACGTAGCATTATGGGATGCCAAGTGGAATTATATGTGGCATGCCTCCTCTTATATATAATGTAGAGACTAGTTGCATGGCCCGCCCGATGGGCGGGCTTATTTTATGAATGTCGTTTACTAAAATTTAAGTAAAGGCAAGTCATCTATATGTCAAATTATTTATTAAATGCATTAACAACATGCAAGAAATGAATGTTCATCTGATAAGAGAAAATAAAAGTTAATAAATTATTCGCTAGAACAATGTATATGTTGTGTATTTACCATCTTTAACACAATAAAAAAACTTCAAACTTTAAAGTAAAAACTACATATTCCTTGCATCACAATTCAAGAAGTCAACAACCATCTTTAAGAGAAAATCCAAAGCATCATCTTAATTGTTTTTCAACACACCCAAAATATTATAAGACTTACAAAGATGTTGCCTCTTAAGAGATTCTAGCTCGTTGGTATTCAATGAGTCAATTTCCTCACCACAATAATTCCTAAAAGTTAAAGAAATTTAAACCGACTTCACGATATGCTCGAGATGTAGAAAATATAAAACAGTCGAAAACACTTATCTTATAGTAAAGAAAAAAACATTGGCATAGAAGTTGAATCACATGGTTTCCTATTGTTTAAAAAAATTACTTGACCAAGAAGTCTATGAGTTTAAACACAGCCAAATCAACATATTCATTAATGAATATGTTCAAAATGACACATCTGAGTAACCTTCATTGCTCAACGTCATATTATGTAAGAAGTTAAGTGTATAAGCAAATAAAAGTAGTTATAATAAGTAACCTGAAACGGTTTATTTAGAATAGCTTATTCAACCATAATAAACAGATTCACAGTTTATTTAGCTACCTTTCACATTACCAGTATTCAAATATCAGAAGTAGTTCCACCTTATCTCATCCAAGTGAGTGACTCGTGAAAAGCTGATGAGATGTAATTTTATACGCTTTTTCGGGGTCATTTTACACTTATAATCATGCAAAAATGCTTTAAACATATGCTTAATCGTTTCTTTTTGCATTTTTAGCAATTGGAAGACATTTGGAGGAAATACACGTGACTTGGGCTCAATTTTGGAAGAAACGGGACAAGATTGCAATTTGGCACAACAAAGAGCATGAAAGATTAGTTGACAAGATGGCAAATGGGCATGAAGACACAATTAATGATTGAAGATCAGAGAATAGAGACGCCGTCTGGATTTATTGTGACGCCGTCTGGATCAGCCGTCAAATATGAAGCCCTAGAAACCCTAGCGTGGGGAAGGCGTCTTGAGAATATGTGACACCGTCGCGCCCTGAATTCTATATTTACAAACTCGATTTTACGTTTTTAATATACATTATCATAGAGTTTAGGGTTAGTTCGTGGGAGGTCGACTTGTACCAGATTTTAGGAGTATTTTAGTGTTTCCCAACCCTGCTATACCATCCCTAATTACTTGATTCATAATAGTGAAGTTCTTTTATCCTTTATCTTTCAATATGTCTTATTGTTTGATTGATATTTGTGCTTCATATATCTTGAACATGCTAGGCTAGATCTTTAAGTGTTTTCTTATGATTGCATGTGAATTGGTATGTAGATCTTAATTATATTGCTTCTTGTTGATGTGTGTGCATGCTTAGACTCTAGAACCCTAGTTACTTAAGTGTATCGAAGATCTAGAGCGGCATGATTGTGTAGAAAGGATTCCAAAGGTAACAATCTCATACTACCTTACCCATATGTAGATGATCCCCTTTAAGTATTTTAATGCGCGTATATCTCCCTAGGGGCCGTGTAATAGTCTTCATACTAGCTTGCACGTGTGTTGCCCTAGGAAGGTATCACGTAGACGGCATTTTCGTGCAATTCGTCATGCTTCTCGGAAATACTTACACATACATCACAAGTGTGACAAGGCAATAGAGTTAGGAAAAGCATACCAAGGATCTTGCATGATTAAGTAAACACCACTCCCTTATCATATGGATTCTCTTCTCTTAATTAGTTTAATTAGTTAGCTATTAGTTTAAACAAACCACCTTCATACCCTGAGATTTTACTTGCTTTTATAAAATATAAAAATACAAAAAATATTCTTCTTTCAATCTTCTAGATCTTAGTTATATTTAGTTTGGACCTTCACAATGCTATTGTCCTAAAGAACGATAACAACCCTCATGTCTTGCCTATACTACGCTACAACGGTTTGGTACACTGCCGAGGGAGTAGTAAAACTGAATTGGGATTTACAACCTCGTTAATGTTTTTGGCGCCGCTGTCGGGGAATAGCGTACGTTCCGAATTTTATTTAGCTTAGATCTACTCACTTGAATCCTTTTGAGTGAGATTTTTATTTTCGTATTATTAGCTTTCTTGTAGTCTATCTTTTCTTTGTGTGTTTGTTCGTAATTTTTCATCGACTATTCCTTTCTTCATTATGAAGAATACGAATCCGCCATCAACCTTTAAGTCCTTCTCGCAACAACCACTGGCAACTGACGCAGAACAAGTACTAGAATCCATGGAACACCAAATTGATCCTCTCATGAAGGAAGCAGTTTTGCTTGTTGGAAGCAGTAGAAACTTATGGCAATTATTCCCAGAACCACCCCGACAAAGTCAATTCAAAGGGATAATTATAAGTTTCATACATGATTAAGAGGAGGAATTACGTCAACTCGAAGAGTATATAAATGTCATTAGCGACGAATTCATGCGATTTTCCCTCGTAGTTACGGAAAAAATAAAGGACAGGATAAGAACCAATGGAAAAAAAGATTCAAAAAATCACAAGATTTCCCGATACGAAAGGGTCTAAATCTCCGGACATTGGAGAATCCATAGGATCTCTTTTCATTAAGGCTCCATCATCTTGTAAAAACTCTTTCCTCCCGAACCATGTGTGCGTCCGGTATGTTCATACCATTTTCTTTAGCCCGCCTAGCATGAAAAAATATACGTTCAACATCAAACCTAGTGCAAAAACTAAACCGCATGTTGAGAATCAGCACGGTTCGAGAAATTCCATTGTGTGGCAAAAAAGGTCAAGGAGTGTCGTACTCTCGAAGATTTTCACTTAGAAGATAGCAAGGTCCTTTCACTTAATCTTTTTTCGTCTGAAAATAGCAACTATGTATTTGACCCCGAGGGAGGGGGTACCTCAGTCTCTTTGACAAAACCGTGGCAGTATTTTACGAATAGTACATATAGCAACTATACTTAATTAAGCAATAAAATAAAAATAACCAAAATTCTGGATTTTCAACCGTGACGGTGTCAAGATTCTTGTGACACTGTCGCTTCACCTCAATTTGGGTAAAACGGGTTTCCACCCCTCATTTCTCCCTTTTACCACTTTTCCCAAAGCAAAAGCCCCCAACTTTGAATTCAAACACAACCTTGCTATCTTATGTGAAAACCTCTCGAATCGGCAAGTTTTTCATCACTCTTGCTTCTAATCTTTTGATCTCGTCAATAATTCGTTGCAATATTTGATTCTATTAGATTTTCCTCAATAGAACCCTAGAACGATTTTCAATCAATTTTAGGGGGAATTCGAGCACTAATCTAAGCAGTTAATCATTGATTATAGCAATTGATTATGTTAGCTTACCCATTTTCAAATTTGATTCGGTTTCCAGCCATTAGCCACGATTTTTTGACCAAACCTATATGGGTGCTGGTTTTAAGAGGATGTTTGGCAATGAGTTTAACAGAAAAAAGACTTAGTTTTCCCTCGCAATCTCATTTTCAAACGAAACGCGTGGCGACGACGTTAGAAAGAATCCTGACATCGTCTGGATCTCCTGAATTTTTCATCTCCTATTCATTCATGCTAACTTCATATCTTTCCTAATTACAAACAATGAGCAAGCATACTAGGAAAGGAAGGAGCACTAGGGGAGAAGCATCAAGCTCCTAAGAACCAAATCTTGTGGATAAAATATAAGAGTTTAGGATGTTCGACAATAGTACGTACCAAGGGATTTATCACACCATCATGGATCTCCTCATTCTCTCCGGGCCCATTGTTGATTGGGCATTCTTACCCAACATGGGCTAGCGGCAGATTTTTTTGAGAGCATCAATAGAGATAATTTCTCCTTGGCTTAATGGATGAACCTCTTTCAAATCAATAAGCCAATTTATCAAGAATTGGTTCGTGAATTCTTTGCTTCGTTTGAGTTCAAGTACTATACTTATAGAACTAGGCCTGAGTATAAAGGGGTTTCATTTAGGTTAGGGGGCGAGTATAGGAGTATGTCATTGTTAGGACTGAGATGGAGAGTCATGTTGTATTCTTAAGATGATTCATTAGATGATAGCACTAAGAGAAACTTGCAAGGTGTGTTGACACTCAGGGTGGAGGATGATTGGAAGGGATACTGGCCAAGCATAGGAGATGGCAAGTTCGTTGTTAGGGCCACAATTGCAAAAAAGATCAGGGACCCCATAATTAGGTTGGCTCACCATTTCCTTACAACAACCATTTTGGGCCTCAACTCATCGACCCAAAGGATCACTGCCATAGATATGTTTTATCTCTATTGCATCTACGCTGAGGGAATCATTTGTAACATCTCATATAGGTTAGCCCGCTATCTGAAGAGGGCTAGGGACATAAGTGTGCTGTGTGGAAGGATGTTTATGACTAAGATTGCCCAGTCATTTGTGTTGTTGAGCAAAGAGATGGTTGATACATTAAGCATGGATCCGAGGGCTCAAACTTTTACTAAAAAGTCCTTGATCGCAATAGATGTCGTCATGGAGCTCGATGAAGGAAACTATTGCTGGCAGGCCGTACAAGGAGTTGGGGAAGATGATGAGATGGAGGAGGAAGCTGAGGAGCCTGTTGGAGCATACATAGGTATGAATCGAGGGGATTGGTAGGAACGTCAAGGCCGTTAGATAGACCAGTAGGATGAGCGTTGGGGACAGATAGAGACCTGCATAGCCAGGCATGATTAGCAGGCGAATTGGATGTATGAACACATTGTCCGCCATTTCCAGTACGTGTCCACCGGGACAATTTGGACCCCCACCTCCAGATTGACCCCTTCCCTGGACGCGAGGACGATTACCCTCCTCCTGGCTACACTGGTCACATGCCCACCAGTTATGACTACCGCTTCCACACTGCTCCTGATGGTCCTCGTTGATTTGCTTGGTCCTTATGTTTTTCATCTATTATGTATTGAGACAATTATGGTTTGTAATAACTTGGATTTGTTTGTTGGATGTTATATATTTCTTTTTATGAATTATTAGGTTGTATTTATTATGTGTCGGGTGTTTTAATTCTTTATCGTTTGTTATTATTGTTTGAAAATATTTTGTAATCATGCTTTGTTTTGTTTTTAACCTCGTCTTAATCTCATTCAAAGGTATTTTGCAATAATAAGTGTAAGGGAAATATCCAGTTTTTAAGAACCAATTTTTTAAAACAAATCAAATAAATGATTTAGATTAATTTGCGTCTTGTGTGTTCGAGTCATATGATTGTGTTAATAAATTTCGTGGTGTTTGCAGTAAATTTTTGCAGGAAATACTAAGTGGACTTGTGTGCAAAAATATTTCAAGAATTTTTTTCTCTACGGAATGTGGAGACGGCGTCAGGATTTTCCTGACAGCGTCCTCAGCCCATCAAAAAATTTGATTTTTAACTTTGAAATTTTTTGTATTATATCCTTAATTTGTACATTGCTTAAAAACCTGCAAGAAACCACGAATGCATTTAACACATTCATCATATCCTTTATTTATTTGACATAGAGTCAAAAACATAAGACCATATAGTTGTAAATTTATCATTCCGCCGATTTTACACTAGGTATGTTTGCATCTTTTCTTTGATTTGCAGGAAATATTTGATGAGGAGAAGCCCGAAAATTCTTAGGAGTTTCTTGTGGACGATTCTTGGATGACGATTTAGTCAGTTTATCATTTGTTTCTTCTTCATCATTGAGCAAAACCAGGGGAGTACTAGTTTCTTTCGCTCTCTTTTCTTTTCTCTTTATTCATTTACGGGTACTTTGTAGAACATTGGGGACAATGTTCGTAATAAGTGTAGGGGAAATAAAAGCCTTAGAAACTATTCCACCATTTGTCTTTTGCTTTGTCCTTAAAATGATGAGTAATATATCAAAACATAGCGTAGAAGGTAATTTTGACCCAAATTTAAAAAAAATTGTGGCACATACCGGTGAAACTTAGTTCTAGAGCGTCTTATTGGATAGGGAATTATACGACTAGCACAAAAACCCTTCCACTAAAAATGAATTCACCCCCAAATTGTGAGGTTTACGCCCTTGGATCTTTAGGAATTCGGGTATCCATCTTTGATGCCCAAGATAGTTTGTACCTTTAGCTTTCTCGAGTTAAGGTTTGAATGCAGTCATATGTGTCTATTCCCATGGATGTGTTCGTGCATATGTGATTTTGTCGCCTTTTCTGGAGCACGGGTATCAGTATTAAATTATATGAGAATGTATCGGTAGTGTATATAATTCTAGAACTTGCTTTAGTGATGCATCCCGAGACTGCGTAGTGAGTAATAATACATGCTAAATGATAAGAGGCACTAGGATTAACCCATGTTTTAAACCTGTAATTTTTATTATGGTTACCTCGACTATATAATTATCCCCACACCCGCGTTTCACACTCATTTTTAGTGTAACACTCCCCTAGTGAAATCCTCTGAGCCTATCCTTTTCGTGATTCTTGTAATTTTCTAGTTAATCCGGATTGTTAATGAAGAGCATTGTTAAACCCTTACAACCAATTGTTACACCCGAAACCTTAGCCTACATTGTATGTACTCGCTTTTAGTATATTATTGTTTTAACCAAAGTTAATTATTTGAGTACACGGTTGCTAAGTTCTTATCCTTGTATATGCTGTTTTGGGACGATTGAGAATCATGGTAGTATTTATTTCGCGGAAGAATGGGAAAGAAAAGTTAAGTCAATACCCCCATATATTTGTCAAATAGTCTCCATGTTATTTTGATCCAACTAATTCGGGTCAATAGATTAGTCTATTTATCGAGTCTGTAAAAGTTCAAGTGTAGGGGTGAATCTATAAACCTCCATGATGTATTATATGTTTAAGCAATGGTAGGGCAAAAGTGTACGAAAAAATAGAACAAAAAGGAGAAAAAATCGAAAAAATCGAAAAAAATATATATATAAAAGTGAAAAAATGTACGGGCTGCCATTTGCTTATTTTATTTCAGTTTATGTTTACCTTAGAGTCAAGAAAAGAAAAATAAAGAGTTTGATGTATAGTTTTGCAGAGTTTGTACATCTTGTCCGAGTGGTAGAGTCTTTGGCCTAGCAACCAAACCAGCGTGTATTCTGATAAGATAATTAACTCACCACTTCACCCAAAAGTCACTCTCCAAATATTTTTCATCCGTTTCCGTTTCCATGTTATCATATTACGCCTACACACCACAACCCTTTAAAGACCTCTTTGATAGTGACTATTAGTACTTACGCTAGCGGTGGAGGTTTGATCCTTTATCAAGCCTATGGTAATTTATATGCTATGACAGGTAATGAGTGTTATATTTTCCATTTCTATATTGTCATAATTTATTATACACTGAGAGAGAGAGAGAGAATATCCAAACACTTATTGTGAGGTGCTAGTGTATCTTTTTCGTGCTTCTAGTTACAAGGTCTAATTGGTTGTGCCATGAAATCCGTTAAAGACTAAGTTAAATGCCCCTGATATTGCTATTGTCTAGGTAGAAAAACTCATTTGCTTAGGGACAAGCAAATCCCAAGTGTAGGGGTATTTGATGAGGTGTAATTTTATAAACTTTTTTGGGGTCATTTTACCCTTATAATCATGCAAAAATGCTTTAAACATGTGCTTAATAGTTTCTTTTTGCATTTTTAGCACTTGGAATACATTTTGAAGAAATACACGTGACTTGGGCTCAAATTTGGAAGAAACAGGATAAGATTGCAATTTGGCACAACAAAGAGCTTGAAGATTGATTTACAGAAGGTGGAGACGGCGTCTGGATTGCTTGTGACGCCGTTTGGATTTCTTAGAGACGTCGTCTGAAATAAAATTGATGCCGTCTGGATCAGCCGTGAAATATGAAGTCCTAGAAACCCTAGCGTGGGGACGGCATCTGGAGAATATGTGACGCCGTCGCACCCTGAATTCTATATATACAAACTCGATTTTACATTTTTAATATACATTATCATAGAGAGTTAGGGTTAGTTCGTGGGAGGTCGACTTGTACTAGATTTTGGGAGTATTTTAGGGTTTCCCAACCCTTCTATACCATCCCTAATTGCTTGATTCATAATAGTGAAGTTCTTTTATCCTTTAACTTTCAATATGTCTTATTGTTTGATTGATATTTGTGCTTCATCTATCTTGAACATGCTAGGCTAGAGCTTTAAGTGTTTGCTTATGATTGCATGTGAATTGGTATGTAGATCTTAATTATATTGCTTCTTGTTGATGTGTGTGCATGCTTAGACTCTAGAACCCTAGTTACTTAAGTGTATCAAAGATTTAAAGTGACATGATTATGTAGAAAGGATTCCATAGGTAACAGTCTTCATACTACCTTACCCATATGTGGATGATCCACTTTAAGTATTTTAATGCGTGTGTATCTCCCTAGGGGCCGTGTAATAGTCTTCATACTACCTTGAATGTGTGTTTCCCTAGCAAGGTATCACGTAGACAGTGTTTTCGTGTAATTCGTCATGCTTCTCGGAAATACTTACACATACATCACAAGTGTGACAATGCAATAGAGTTAGGAAAAGCATACCAAGGATCTTGCATAATTAAGTAAACACTACTCCCTTTTCATACGAATTCTCTTCTCTTAATTAGTTTAATTAGTTAGTTATTAGTTTAAAACAAACCACGTTCATACCCCGAGATTTTACTTGCTTATATAAAATATAAAAATACAAAAAATATTCTTCTTTCAATCTTCTAGATCTTAGTTATATTTAGTTTGTACCTTCAAAGTGCTATTCCCCTAGAGAACAATAACAACCCCCGTGTCTTGCCTATACTACTCTACAACGGTTAGGTACACTGTTGATGTGTCGTTGTATGTAGGTATCTTTTATGTATCAAGTTTTACTATTTATATTTTGCCGACTTTACCTAAAACAACACTAACAGGAAGTGTACCTGATCAATTGTAGCTTCGTTGGTAAGTAGGGTGTCGATCACTAAGAGCAAGAACTTAATTCTTACGTCTATCAGTATTTTAGTTATCTAAGTTATTCTATTTTATGCTAAACCTATGCTAAACCTAAGTTAATCCTAATTCTAATAGGTAAAAGGGGGGTTTTCAGCCTGAGAGATTGGCACAGGTTTTGTTGGTGAATTAATGCTACTTAAGCTACTCTAATGCACATAAGAGATTAATCAGTGGATAGAGGAATGGTTCAAGCCTATGGTAAGGAAATTGTATTAACCATGATTAATCTGATAGAACGTAGGTTTGTTTATTAGTGCAATGACTGTCTTATTTTTGTCCGATATATCATTCCTAGATTTAGTTGGTACTTCTTCCTAAAACCTAAACATGCTAATTCTGTGACAATTAGGCACATCCGCATAAAGTATTCGTGGTTGGTTATAATCTATCTTAGAAGTTCAATGCGGGTGATCTCACTGACAACTAGCTGACGGAGACTTTACTAACTTACTGCTTAATGACCTTCTATATACTGGTAGTCCACTAGCCCCAATCTATCATTCAAGGAATCAGAACGTTATTCGTTAATCCTAGGTCACACCCTAGTCCAACTTGTTCACTAAACCTTAAAGGGCAGGACAACACATTAATTTGTGATCCTATTATTCTAGATATATAAATTGCAGATATAAAGAGCTATCTCAGTATCTAGCTAACTCTCTATTTGTATTCCTAGACCCAGTTGAATGATAGGTCGCATACTGAAGCACATAAGCGAGTATAAATTGATAAACATAATTCAACACACAATTAATAAGAGACAATCGATATAAACAAAACCAAATGTTAAATCTTCATAAACATGGCTAATACCTACAGGTATTAGCCGATAACCATTGTAATTACAGATACAAATGTCATAGACGAACGGCTAAGGTAAACTAAGCAAGTTAATGAATGATATCAACAATCAAACGCGTATTTAGAGTATAAGGGTATTACATGGTGTTTCCTTTGTGATTAAGAGCTTTGCTTGACCTTCTCTGTTCTTCTCAGCCTCTGAAAATCGTCCTCTGTGATTAGGGTTTCGAAAATATGATTAAGCACACCCTCAAGTCGTGTTTAGGGTTTTGTATTTATAGTTGTTGGAATAGGGTCGATACACCGTATCCGTTGAGGTCGATACGATGTATTAGAGTTTCCTTGGAGTAAGGACCACGTTTGTCATCTTCCAGAATGTTCTTCGAGTATATCTTCATTGATACGGCGTATGATGCATTCTGAATACGGTGTATATATGATTGTGTCTTCATGGTTTCTTGTGAAGTTTAGGCACAGATACACCATATCTTCTTGATGGATACGGCGTATTGAATGTCATATCAATAGGTTTCTTGATTTCTTTGTTTAAGCTCCAAAATATGCACCTTTTAGCTAATCTTCACCAATTGCTCCATAATTACTGCAAATGACTAATATAACAGATTAAGTACCAGTTCATGCAATAATTATATCAAATGGATAATTTACATAGAATAAATGATGATATAAAAGTGACATTATTTGATGTCATCAAATATTACCCCGCTTAAATCCTACTTATCCTCAAGTAGACTTTAGAAAGTTTTGTAAAAATGTATCCCAACCTAAGTTTAGGATCTTTTCCGTTAAGAATTTTTCTTGTTAGATTACTAGCACACAACCAAACACCTCACGAAATAGGAAAATGAAAACACTCAAATCACTCAACTAATCTATGTGGTAACATGTAACTAATTCGCTCAATTGCTAGGTCGTGACGAGTATTCTATCATAGGCTTGGCAAGGATACACATCTTTACCACTAAAGCTAAGGAGTAACAATTTTTATAAAGGTAAATTGGATTTAAAGGTTTTAGTGGCTTGTTGGATCCTCTTTTAAATCTCATCGAACCAATATTTCTAGAAGGGCTAACAAAGGACTGACACATACACACCATAATGATGGATTACACTTGTGACTACTGCTCTCTCCCAACTCGAATAAGCTAAAGAATAGGATTGGTAGTCTTCACCAAAAGTCATAAACCAGCAGGGGCGGCAAAACCACATATACACACCCGTAACGACAAGATAGACATACATGATTGCATCCATTCCCCCACTCGAGTAAAACCAAGGGTTAGGACGAAGAGTAATATAGGGTATAGATCTTCTAACTCTTTCTCTAATAGTAGTAAACCAACAATGCGGACAACACCACACATACATGGCCGTAATGATAGAATAGACATGCGTGATCGCTCGCATCCTCATTCGAGTAAGACCAAAGGATAGGAATTAGGAAAAGGAAAATAACTATTATTAAAGAAAATGAAGCAAATAGATATAGTCCTAGTGATAACCTTTTAAAACTGATCCTTTTTGTATATATAAATTATAATAAATATATATAAGGATAATTTCAAGATTATAATTCAATTATAGTATGATAAGTATTCCGAAGGACTCAAGTCAATTGCTTTTAACCAAAGCAAAATTAACTAAAAATCCCCCGGGTCGTTCTCCCAACGAGGTGTAAATTGAAAATCGAAGACGTTTGTGATCGCGCGTTTGATAGGATTAAGGGTTTTTGGATTCGGGATTACTAATTCTACAATTAAAATGCAAAAACGATTAAGGGAAACCTAAAAACGAAAGCTAAAAAGTTAAATCCTAAAACGTTAACGGGAATCCTAAAAACGCGGTTTAAAAAAAACTAAATTATCACAAATTTAAATCCTAAAATGATTTTTAAGTTTTCCTAATCTAAATGACTAAACTAAAAGGAAAATTAAAGAAAATCCTAAAACGAAAGCTTTTAAAGTGAAAAAACGAAGAAAACGAGAACGGGGTTCGAAACCCGTTCTTTAAAAAATAAAATTTTGAAATTTTAACCCTGCGGATGCAAAATTAATTTTCCTAAGTCCTAAGTGATAAAAGAAAATTTTGAAAAAAAGAATTATATTTTTTTGACTTTTTAATAATTTATTATGAATTAAAAACGATTTTAACTAAAATTAAATATAAAAATACTAAACGTTTTATAAAAATTCTGGAAAAATTCTGAAAAATAGCTTAAACAAATCTTAATCTAAGAAAAATAAGCTGGGGAAATCATATATCAAAAATAAAGTCTTAAAAAGCTAAAACGGGCTTAAAAGGCTAATTGGCTAAATATGTATAAGAGAATTATGTGTGCAATGATGACAGGGAAAGACCCAAGGCAGTTTGGTTAAGTGTTGGATATGTGACGTGTTGTGCTAAAGGGGAGGTCCAGGTATCGAATCCTTGCCTCCCTTTTTATGAAAAAAAAATTTTTCTTTTTTTTAAACTTATATAACAATTAAAAAATAAGGACACTTTAATAAAGGCAATTTTTTTGAAAACTCAAAATAAGTTGGAACAAAATAACAACAAAGTGGCAGATGTACACTATTTCACTAAGACTTAGACTAAGCTAAACTGGTGGGCTTTTTCTTGACAAATAAGCAAATAAAAATGAAAAATAAGCAAGAACAGATTATCCGTACTATACAACCCTAATGAGAAAGTTTAAACAAAATAAGCTAAAAAGATAAGCTAAAAGATGGTAGAATTCCTCAAAAGTTTTAAACTTAAATTTTCTAAGCTAAAATGCAAATAAGCTTAAATAAGCTCTACCATAAGGTTAATAAGCTAAAAGAGATTCAAACTAACCTAATAAGCAATTACTAACAAAAATAAGCAAAGAAAACATCCTAGAAAACACAAATAAGCAAATAAGCACTATGGGCAAAAATGGCAGACAAAAGCCCTAAGGCCACTTTTTGGGCTTAATTTTAAGCACCAAAAAGGATCCTTATGGACTAATGGGGTACACCCCTAAAATCCTTGGCTTAAGGGCTTTCTAAAAGTGCTAAGAAAATAAAGTTTGAAAATCTCAAAGCAAAGGAAAAAGGGCTGTGCAATAGCTTTGTTTTTATTTATTTTGCACAGGGTATGCAGTTTTTGGATTTTCAAAATGACAAAGTGCAATAAGCAAGCCTCAAAATAAGCTGGCAAATAAGCTTGAAAATGCAAACTAAGCTAAAACAGATTGGGTTCACCACCAAGTGAGCTTATGCTCAAAATTTTAAGCTCTAAAAACACTTTTTACCTGGAAAATGGAATTAAAAAAGGCAGATTTTAACTAAGAAAGACACTAAACCAAAAACTTGACAGATTTTAAAAACACAAGGAGAAATAAAGGACACTAATCTAATGCATTAAGACACTAAAAATGACACAAAAACAAGACTCAAAAGATGATTTAAAAAGCCTTAACCAAATAAGCTCATATGGACTGTTTATCACCACAGTCATAAAAGACTACTTAGAAAAACTTGAAAACAATCTTTGAGAGCTTAAAACTCTTTAAAACAGCTTATAAGTAACTTAAAAAAGTTGGCCAAAAGTAGCCAAGGTGACCCAATAGGTTTTTATACGAAAATGACCCAATTGAACCCTTGACCCAAACACCCCCTTAACTTTTAAAAATCAAGTTTTAAGCTTATAATTCAAAGTTTTAAGTACAAGTGATTGAAGACAGATAATAACAAAGATGATTTAAGTAAAAATAAGCAATAATAACAAACAAATAAGTACTCAAATAAGCTAATGAAAATTAAGCAGTTTATAAGCAAATATAGGCAGTTTTCAAGTAAAACTTAAATGCAAGACATATAAGCAACAAACAAGCATATATAAGCATAAACTAACATGAATAAGCATAAAAAGCACAAATAAGCAGAAAAATAAGCTGATGAACAGTAACTTAAGCAAAAAAATGAAAATTAGAAAACTTACAAGGGTCCTTAGCTTATGGCTATGAGAATAAGCTTTCAAAAGCTTAAAAACAAACCTATATGCTTCCCATGAAGCTCTAAACCAAGGCCATCCTTAATACACCTTGCTCCAAATGATTTCTTCTTCTTTTTTTATATTTTTGTGATTTTTAAAAGTTTTTTTTTGACAGAAAAGAAGTTAAGCTTTTATATAAGTTCTTAATGACTTAAAAACTTTTATAAAACCATAAGAACAATATTTAAATAACAAATAAGCTTAAATGACAAGTATTAAAGAAAAACAATAAATTTGCATAAAATTAAATGAAAAATAATTTAAAGACAGAAATTTAAATTGCAATGTATTAAAATGACATGTAATTAAAACGGTACAAATTTTGCTATTACAAGAATTGCTTAGACAAAAATTCGACAAAGAAAACAATAAGCTATCTAGTCCTATTTATACTAAAAGCTTCCAAGTCTTGTGTTTCTTCTGTGAGAGCTTCAAGCAGTGTGTTTGTTGTGTGAGATGAAAGCTTCAAAGTAATCTTGGCCCTTGATTTTAACTTGGTGCCCAATCCAAGTGATCACAACCCTTCGTTTCTTGTTGTTTTCCATGAGCCAATGGCATTTTCAGGGATTGCCAGCATGTACAAGAGGTGGGGAAGGGTGGAAGGTGATGTTTTTGTTTGGAGGTGAACAGTGAACGAGGTAAGGAAAGGGATGGGTGAACAGGGGGGTTTTATTGGCGGGAAATTTGGGTTATAACTGTTTTGGGGGAAACAGGGTAGGGGTTTTGGGTTTTGGCAAAAGAGACCCCTCATCTTGTATGTTGGTTTTGCAATGAGAGTCCTTGTGGTGATGAATGTTTATGGGATTTGGCAGAATTAACCCTTCATTGTATATGTTTTTATTGCAAGTTAAGTCCTTGTGACTAACGATGGTTAAGGGTTAAGGCTTATATGGCAGTTAACTCTGTTAAGGGATTTGGGCTCATATATAGGACTTGGGCCGGTTATTAATAAAATGGATTTTGGGCCCATTGGTCTTCATAATGTATAAATGGGTTGACCCGACCCATTAAATGGGTACGGGTGGGCCCATTTAACATTTCTTCGGATTTGACTTAGGCTTTGACCGTTGACTTTCGGGGTTGACTTTGGCTTTGACTTTTCTATGCTTTTCCATTCCATGCTCAGTTTTGTTCGTTTTTGGTTGATCATAGACAATATTGCTCTCTAAGGCTGATACAGGTGATTCACCGCCATACTTGACACAAAGTGAATCACCTCCGGATAACCCAGCTCATTCACGAAGTCCATAATTGCATCACCCGAAGGAGGTGACACAAATGGGTGAGCTTGATCAATGGGAGTTATCTCCAAAGCTTCCCTCAGAAGATTTGCATCCAGTGTGAACCAGTCTTCATCCAGCTGAAATCGGTAAGTCCCAGCTTTTTCCACATATGTAAGCGTGTTCCAGAATTGTTGAATGTAGATAGCTGGAACCGAGGCAGAAGCAGTGAATGCCCTGAAGAAGTTTGTGTTTTGTAGAATATCCACAGCAATCTGAAAGATTGGGTTCTTTTGCCTCTTTTGAAGATCCAAGACATGGTTGCTCTTTCCGATAGGCACCCACGCAGCAAAAGGAAGAATCTGATCATCAGATCTTGTGGGAGCAGGAGCGGGAACATTCTCATCAGCCATTTTGTCTGCACAAGGATATCAACAGAGACAGGCAGACATGATATATATCTTGATGTTAGATGAGAACATTGACATGCTTCGATTGATTATGGTGAGATTAAGTCTACGTTGGTCAGGGATACTCGATGAACACAAATAGGTTAACAAGTCCCGGATGGGTGTTAACAAGGTAATTGTGCCATTGGATTGGGCCTTGAGAGGGTATTGGGACTAATGGGCCAAAACTTTGAGATTTAGGCCCAAACCGCTACCCACTTGGCACCAAACCGCTGTGAGTTGAGTTAATCAAACCACTGTGTAGCAAAATGATCAAACCGCTACGTAGCGGAATGATCAAACCTCCATGACCAAATAGCTACGACTATTATATTCACATTTAATCAAACCGCTACCAGTTATGAAAAAATTAAAATAGCGGTTTGGATTATTTTAATGATAAAAATAATCTTCATCAAACCGCTACCTCGTAGCGGTTTGCCTGTTTATAATAAAATATTCATATATTATCAAACCGCTATCAGGCATATTAAAGCAAACCGCTATCATGCATAATTAAAGCAAACCGTTATCAAGCAACTACAAACCAAACGCTATCTAGAACATTTTATCAAACCGCTATCAACATAAAGTGCAAACACATTGATGTACCATTTTATGCACTACGGGACAAGCATATATGGGTTCCAATGCATTACTAAGTATTGCCGAGAACACATACACGCATAACAACAAAAAACAACAACATTTGACTATTAAAAGTCAATCTTCACATGAAAAATTCATCAAAACAAGATCATAGGCAGTTGGGGAGCGAATTGAATCAACAAATAAGCATTATCTATACCTAGGCAACATGTCCCAGTAATAAAACTACTTTACCAAACACTCGAACGAGATTCAGTCAAGGACGAATATAGAATCAATCACAGAACCCACAAATGTTTGATTAATCCAAAAACAAACATATATTATTGATCATTGATCCTATCCGCACCTATCCCACCACACACTTATACATTTCAAACATCATATAAAATTTTCGATAAAAAACTTGGTCAAACCTAGTGATTGGACGTGATTAAGAGTGTTTAAGATTGATTCCATGAATCTATGTTATCATCTAAAGGTAATGAATGAAGTTTTATGATTACCTTAGCAAGAAGTCCAACAAAAATTAAGAATTACAAAGTCTTTCTAGGTGGCAGTTTGCGAGTGAAAGAGTGTGTGTTTTTGTGTTTGACCGAGTTTGAACAGGTGTGACCAAAATGTCAAACCGCTACCTATTTAAACTAAATGTTTGGGGGTTTGGCAGTTTTGGTCCCTCGGGTTTCTAACACTCTTATTTTCAGTTTTAAGTATTTTAAGGGTTAAGTTTAGATACGAAATTAACACAAATGGTCCCTATGGTTTAATAAAGCAAAGAAACATTTAGCACATTGCACTTAAATCCCTAAACTTTATAACTAATGACAATTTGGCCCTTTGAGTTAAAATTAATTAACTCCCCTTCAAAATATAACCCGTATTACTACAAAACATTTTCCATGACATGATCTAGAAACCTGTTTGATGAAATAAACTTGAAATCACTCTCCCTCTCAAACAATGACCCGTATTCTATTGAAAGAGTTGTAGTCATTGTTTGAGTTAA
>BQNB010110699.1:5075-19205 GCA_026074375.1 Tanacetum coccineum | reverse complement strand
TTAAGAAAACACAATTGAAAGTTAACAGATTTCCCGAGTATCAAATCTTTTTTGACAAAACATGTAATCATGTAAGCAATAAACTTATTATAAGAAACACAATCTATATTTATATCTATATATATAATAAAACAAAATCTTTTTGAATCTCCCTCTTACCCATTTAATGATGTCACTAATTATGTCATAAAATATGTCATGAATGACATCACTAATTCTCCATAGCTTCAATTTCTTATTTCAAATTAAATTATAATCCTTCAAATTTATTAATCTTTTACTACTAGATTCTTTCACAAAATTAATTCATTCTATTGTAGTATTTGGTTGGTGATATCAAACACATATGATTAACAAAAACTATCACCCTTTAATATATAAGCCATCAACAACTACAAGTGTTTAAGATCATGTAGTCAATGTTTTTCTTTTTCTTATATTCCAGCATATATGTTTCATTTGTAATTCTAATTTGTACAACGATATGCATGCTTCAAATAAATTAAAATGGCAATCTTAAATCTTTGCTATGATATTCTTTTGTTTCTATGTCACTTACTTTTTTTAAACCATTATTGTAAAATTTAAGGTGTGTACATGATATTTGATAGTCTTATTTCTTTCTTAATTTTATTATATATTATGTTATGTCTAAACCTTTAACGGGTGTTCGAGATTCATTATAATCTTTTGTTTCATTTAATATATTAATTGTGTTTTGTTTGGCTTTTAGTTAATGACAGATTAACAAAATTATATTTTTTACTACTCAAAAAGATATTGACTTGCCCTATAAAAATATGTTACATACAAGACCCTTTCGTCAATGTGCTCATACCGCTTTATGGACTCCTCTTGTCACAGTGGTTTTTAGAGTGTTAATTTAGAACAATATTCCAATTAATCGGTTGATATGAGTTGTATTATAGTTTACACAGTTGACGTCTCTAGAGTTGAATTTGATTACATGAATACGTAAATTATTTATATAGATATTTGAATGGAAAGAACGGGTCAATTCGCTAATTTGTTTACTGTATGTGTTTCTTGACGGGTTTTCTACTTGATATTCCTTCAACATGTTCATTTATGAGAAGTTGTTATAATACGACTAGCTACTACTCATTATTTATGCTTTCGAAACTGATTTGTTATGTGAAGTACATCTATTGTTTGTAGAGTTAATGGTTTTTTATTCATGTTTGTTTATAAATAAAACTTCTATTTAGCTACCCGCGAATTTCGCGGGTTCATAAGCTAGTGTATATATATATATATATATATATATATTGTGTTACCACATGAACGCATAATATATATATATATATATATAATATATAATATAATATATATAATATATATATCATAAATATATAAATAATATACATATATAATATATATATATTATTGCGTTCATGTGGTAAACACTTTAAAGTGTAAAACAATAGGCACCAATAAGAGCGTGACAAATGTCATTTTTATTTAAAGAAAAATACAAATTAAACTTAATTTAATGGAGAGTATTATAGTAATCTTATTTTTTATACACAATTGATTAAGCCCCATTTATTATTCATACGTTACATCACCACCATTAATACTTATAAAACTCATATTTATTCATGAGAGTTATATTCGATACTATAATGTGCCACTATTATATAAAAAAAACAAATATAAAAACAAATAAAAAATGAAATGTGCCACTGCTATATAAAAAAAAAAAAAAAAATGAAATGTGTCACTAATAATATGTCACTTATATAAAGTCAAAGTTAGTCAATGTGTATTTTTGACCAATTCATGCGATCAAATTCTGCATTTAATAATCAATGTGTATTTTTTGACTGCATTTAATATGTGACGTTTAGAAAGGGTATTGTGTTTAACTTATTTATAAAATTGTCATTATAAGCTATTTATTTAATTATAATTAATTATGATTTATGATGATTGATCTAATTGCTTACAACTGTACCTATTATAATCTACTTTAAAGTGTTCACCACAATAACACCACCCTATATATATATATATATATATATATATATATATATGCAATAATCACAGTTTAATAGTAGTGTTATGTTCTTTTTGTACGTCATCACATCATCACGCAGTCTTGAAATTAACTCTGAATCCGTCATTATAGGAGGATGACTGAGGTGCCAAGTGAAAGCCTCTTCAGTGACAATTTTGCCCATACCAATCAAGGAAGATTTACAAAGCAAGTCATGTGTAGAAGTAATTAACCCGATCTTTATATACTCTTCAAACGATGGCACCTCTCCGCTATGTCTCCATTCGGCGTCTTGTAGGTAGCCTCTAGCTATTGCTTGAAACTTTTTAATGACAGAAATGATGGCAGGTTAAAAACATAAACGGACACAAATAATTAGTTGGCGCCATCCGTGGGACCCAACACTAGGAACTACCAGAAAAAATAAGTGCAATGGCCAACTCCACTCCGGTGATCACCACTGTCAGGAACACTGATGGCAGAGAAAAAACACCCAGAGAAACGGATACTGCGCCCCAGGCCAGTATCCAAGAGTTCTGTGAAAAACACTATGATGACATCTTGCCAATCATCATGGAAAAGGCACGCCAGGACAAGAGAAAAGGTCTGCAATCCAGGCTAGACTTTGGAGACACCCCCAAGAGGGCTCGAAGAATAAGGAGTGACTCCCTCAGCTCGGGTGACAGAAACTCGCCCGCGAGGCACTACCACAGGAGGGAAAAATCAAAAACAGATGCTAGGAGAAAAGACGAGGACAGGAGTGTGTTCAACCGTCTAAGTCACCGCAAAAGAAGTGCTTTCGAACGACTCAGCAACACCTACTCCCCTAGCACGAAATACAACCCCTAGGGATCGCTCGAGCGGGAAAAATCCCTCGGACAGTAAAGATCGTTCTTCGGACAGGAGCCGCTCCAGAATCAGAAGCCACCTCCGCGGTGTCGAAGAGTCTTACGGCGAGACCTACTCCTCCCAAAGGACTAGGCACAGAGATCGCTCCCGCAATGATGGCCACCACGGGGGTATGAAGAAAAAGAGGGTAAACGAATCCCCATCCTCTCGTGCATCAGTAAGCAGTTCCAGCCACGGAACGCACCAAAGGCCCAGAAGGAGGCGCGAGTCTACGGATGAAGAAGACCTAGCCGTACCTTGGACTTGCGAGGATGTGGACCCATTCACACCTCGCATCCGTAACTTTAGGAGTTCACGGAAGACGCGAATGCCGAATAATGTGAAGACCTATGATGGCACCGGAGACCTGGAAGACCACTTAAAAGTCTTCCAAGCGGCGGCACAGGTTGAACATTTGGGCAATGCCCACTTGGTGCCATATGTTTAATTCCACCCTAATAGGGGCAGCAAGGGTCTGGTTCGATGAGTTACCCGCGGAAGTATTGATGGATACAAGGACCTCAAAGCAGCTTTCCTATCGTACTTCATGCAACAAAAGAAGTATGTGAAAGATCCGGTAGAGATCCACAATATTAAGCAAAAGGATGGGGAGACTATTGAAGAGTTTATGGAGCGTTTCAAAACCGAAACAGGACGAATGAAAGGAGCTCCGGAATGCATGTGAATCTCTGGATTCATGCATGGGGTCAACAACCCTGAACTAACGAAACGACTCAATGAACGTGTCTCGAAGACAATGGAAGAGATGATGACAACTACCGATGCCTTCATACGGGGGGAAACTGCTGCTGCCTCCAAGAAGAAAGTCCATGCGCCTTGGAAATCACAAGATCAGTCCAAGCGCCACGCTTCAGATCGCAAGCTTAAGCTTCAAAAGCATGACTTTCGAAATCAGCCGAGGGAAGGACGGGGATCCAACAAATTTACCCCATTAACCCGGACGCCTAAAGAAATCTTCACGGCTAAAGCAGCAAAGTTCAAACCACCAGCGCCTATGGTCACTCCATTGGAGAAGCGGAGTGACAGTAGCAAGTTCTGTGAATTCCACAACGATAAAGGACATAACACTGACGAATGCGTGCAGTTGAAAAAACAGATTGAAGAATTGGTTAGGGCGGGCAAGCTCTCGCAATTTGTTAAAGGCATAAGGCAAGAAAAAGACCAACAGAGGCCGGGGAAGAAGGATTTCCCGACCAAGGATAAAGCCGCAACTATCTACATGATACAGTCATGGCAGAGGGTGACACGACAGAAGGTGACGCAAAGCTTTGATCGCATTAGGGAAATTGTGTTCCCACCGCTGACTGCTAACGAAGGAACAGAAGGCCCTCTCGTTATAGAAGCAGAGATTGGGGGACACACGGTCCACCGCATGTATGTGGACGGTGGCTCCTCAATGGAAGTACTCTTTGAACATTGCTTTAATCGGCTCCGGCCGGAAGTCCAGAGCCAGATGGCTCCAGCCACTACGTCACTAACCGGTTTTAGCGGGGAAACAATATGGCCGGTAGGGCAGATAAGACTCTTGGTGACTATAGGAGATGCGGAACATTCTACAGAAGCATGGATGAACTTTATGATAGTGAGGTCGCCATCACCATACAACGGTATTATCGGAAGACCGGGGATCAAAGCAATCCAAGCGATACCGTCCACGACCCACGGAATGATCAAGTTTCCAGTCAAAGGTGGGGTAGTGACTATCCGTAGCACTATCGTCTCGCCAATGGAATGTGCCACTGTAACGGCGACGCCCAAAAACATAGAAGAAAAGACCAAAAAATGTCCTGAAAATTTTCAAGTGGCTATACACCCTGATTTCCCGGATCAAGAAATCAGTATTGGCGGAACGTTGTCAGCCAAAGGGCGAACGGAACTATGTGCACTCCTAAAAAGAAACCTAGACATATTCGCATGGCAGCCATCTGACATGACAGGAGTGCCACGATCAATAGCGGAACACAAACTTAACATCCGTAAAGGATATTCGCCTGTCCGCCAAAAGAAGAGAGGACAAGCCCCGGAACGCGCAAAGGCCATCCAAGCAGAGGTACAAAAACTAGTGGAAGCCGGAATCATGCGCGAAGTATATTATCATGACTGGTTGTCTAACCCAGTAATGGTGAAGAAGCACGACGGGAGCTGGAGGATGTGTGTAGACTTTACGGACCTAAACAAAGCCTGCCCGCAGGATTGCTATCCCCTTTCGGAAATTGATTGGAAGATTGAGTCCCTGTGCGACTACCCTTTCAAATGCTTCATGGACGCATATAAAGGGTACCATCAAATAAAAATGGCAGAAGAAGACGAGGAAAAGACATCCTTCCATACCCCCCAGGGGGTATATTGTTATACAAAAATGCCTTTCGGTCTTAAGAACGCCGGAGCCACATACTAGCGTCTTGTGGACAAGGCATTCGACAAACAGGTTGGCCGCAATTTAGAAGTTTATGTCGATGACTTGGTTATAAAAAGTCACACAGAGGAAGAGCTGCTCAGACACATTGAAGAAACGTTCCGGGCGTTCAGGAAGATTAATATGAAGGAAGTGGAGAAGAAATTGATCTTATTAATACTTATTCATGCTTGGTCTGAGCATTCAAGATTTGCTTAGGGAAGATCCAAACCAATAGTCATCACTAAGACTCGAATCTCACAATCATAATCGCTGAGTAACTCTAACCAACGACGTTGCCTCATATTCAACTCCTTTTGGTCAAGTATGCGTTGTAGACTCTTATGATCTATGAACATCGTACACTTGGTCCCATACAAGTAGTGCCTCCAAAGGAAACGTTCCGGCCGTGCCTTACAGGGTCCGGAATTAAACTACACGCCAATGGAAAAGCTTGTACTGGCGCTAGCTTTCGCGGCCAAGAGACTTCAGAGGTATTTCCAAGCTCACCCTATCGCAATCATCACTGACCAGCCCATCAAGCAGATTATATCGCGTCCCGACGTCACTGGACGACTGCAGAAGTGGAGTGTCATGCTTGGAGAATACAATATAACATATCGACCATAAACGTCTGTCAAAGGCCAGATCCTTGCAGATTTCCTCGTGGAAAAACTGGATGACGCCCCGGCGGATACATCTGTAAAAGAGATCCCAAATGAGGAATGGACACTCTTCATGGATGGTTCTTCATGTACCGATGGATCAGGCGTAGGGCTAATATTGACAAGTCCGGAAGGAACTGAATTCACCTATGCGCTAAGATTTCAATTTACTGCTTCAAATAATGAGGCGGAATATGAAGCGCTGATAGCAGGGCTGCGGATCGCGACACCAATTTGGGTGCGCCATATACAAGCAAATGTTGACTCCAAGTTAGTGGCAAACCAAGTTCTCAGAGCGTATGTTGCTAAAGAAAAAAACATGGTCAAGTACCTTGAAAAAACCAACAGCCTAGTCAGCGGCTTCGATAGTTTTTCAATTAGCCATGTCTCACGAAGCAAAAATAAGAAAGTAGATGCCTTGAGCAAAATTGCATCCACCAGCTTTGCACACTTGTCTAAACAAGTCTTGGTTGAGATACTTAATGAGAAGTCCATCAACGGAAAAGAAGTAGCAGTCGTGGTTGAGGAAGAAGAACCGACATGGATGACACCAATAGTTGAATACCTGAGGGACGGAACTCTTCCAGAAGATAGAAAAGATGCAAGCAAACTCCGCATCAAAGCTAGACAATACGAGTTATTGCAAGGGGTCCTTTACAGGCGCTCTTTTTTGAAACCATGGCTATGGTGTGTCGGACCACTTCAGGCGGACTATGTTATCCGAGAAATACATGAAGGGTCGTGCAACCTGCACGCGGGGCCACGCTTCGTGGTAGCCAAGGCCATGTGTTCCGAATATTATTGGCTAACCATGCACCGAGATGCGCGGGAGACGATACGCAAGTGCAAGGACTGCCAGATACATCGTCCCGTACCAAGGGAA
Organism: Tanacetum coccineum; assembly: GCA_026074375.1. Lineage (NCBI taxonomy): Eukaryota > Viridiplantae > Streptophyta > Magnoliopsida > Asterales > Asteraceae > Tanacetum > Tanacetum coccineum. Next base: position 12,333 of record BQNB010110699.1, on the reverse strand, counting down.
CCTCAACAGCCATTGACCCCTATCACGGCCCCGTGGCCGTTTTACAAGTGGGGAATTGACATCGCTGGTCCTTTCTCGGAAGGGCCGGGGAAAGTCAAATTCCTGATAGTAGCCATGGCAACGATTAGCGGTACCCAAGTAAAGAAGTTCGTATGGAACGACATAGTATGCCGCTTTGGACTCCCTGGAGAAATCATTTCTGACAACAGCAAGCAATTCAGCAGTGACCCATTCAAAGATTGGTGTGGGAAGTTAAACATTATGCAGCGATTTGCCTCGGTCAAACATCCGCAGTCTAACGGGCTCGTTGAGCGGGCAAACAGGAGCTTGGGAGAAGGAATAAAGGTCCGCTTAGGCGAGAATAATAGGAACTGGCTCGAAGACCTTCCCCATGTTCTTTGGGCCCATCGCACAATGATAAAATCAAGTAATGATGATACCCCGTTCTCCTTGACTTATGGGATGGAGGCCGTCATACCTGCGGAAATCGGGATGCCAACGTACTGCACCACGGTAGTGGATGTCGCACACAATGATGATGAGCTACGGCTAAACCTGGATCTCGTTGAAGAAAGACGCGAGCGCGCCGTGATACTTGAGGCTCAAGCGAAGCTAAAAATGAAAAGATACTATGATGCCAGGGTCAAGAATGTTGCGTTCAGGCCAGGAGATTTCGTCAATCGCAGTAACGACGCTAGCCACGCTGTCGAAGGAGGGAAGCTTGGCCAAAAATGGGAAGGACCTTATGAAGTTTTAGACGCCGCGGAAGACGGCGCATATATTACAAAACACAACAGCAATGTCTCATACCACATGCGGTATTATAAGTCAAAACAGAGGTACGGAACTAGCTCTAGCCAACCGCCGGGGTGAATTATCTTTGTCCAGGTCAGTTTGTGTAGGACTTCAATAAAGTAATCCATGTATTCTTTTATGTTTCTAGGACAGTAATAAAAAAAACAAACAAAAGTCCCGTTGGGTCTAGCTAACCCAGCGCCTTTTCTTTTTTTTTGGCTATGAATATCAAATTTGTTCTGTAGTTCATTTTCTCTTCCTTCATGTCATTTTATTTGTCTTAAATTTACTATCCTCTGGTTAATTATAGGTTAAGCTTTCCATTTAAAATTGGACTTGCCGCGTTAGATGGGTTGCAACCCGGCGGTTCGCGGATCCTGTGTCCTACGTTAGTGTATATCCAACGCGTTTGGGTTACTATAACAAAGACTTCCTATTGAGCATATAAAGGACACTACGGGTGCAAACATAAAAAAAACTATGTTTTATAATAAACATGGTTTGTATATACAAATTTTGTCAACCGCGGACATCCGCGCATATATTACAAAACACAAAAGCAACTGTCCTTCATACCCTCACGGCGTTATTTATAAGTACAACTAGAGTACGAACTAGCTCTAGCCAACCTCCGGGGTGAATTATTTTTGTCCAGGTCAGTTTGTGTCGAGGCATCCGTAAGCACAATCTGAAGACCTTGAGGTCTTCAATAGCCCTGCTCATGCTAATTTATTACGCTGTTATTTCCTTAAAGTTTGACTATGAAATACGAAACTTTTACCTACCTAATGCATTGACCCTTCCCTGAAGACCTTGAGGGACGACAGGGACGGATACGGGCACACCATCGGATCTCGTATGATGAGCGGAACCAACCCCATGGGTATGGCACACCACTCTACTCTTTTTCTTCTTTTTCGCCCGACTGATGTTGGTAGCAATTGCGTCCTCTAGAAGAATTTCTTCTTTGACAGCCCATGGATTTCTAGGGTCACGAACCTTCGGGTAAACAGGTATTTTAAGTTGTGAAGTGCAGGGGCCCAGGCCGTGGACCTCCGGGGGCGCATCTTCCCCAGTATCACTCTCCAAGTGCAGTGATGCCGTGATGCAGTCTATCGAAACGTCTTTTAGCTGCTCAAGCTCATCTACTAAAGGATACTTCAAATCCTTTAGTGCTTGCAAAGCAGCAGTAAATTTCTCATCAGCCTCTGGGTCATGACCCTCTAACGACGCTAAGTCCATACTAGCCTTTTCGTGCTCTACACCGTCCCTAAGCCCATCACTCAATCCTTAGGCAATACCAGCGGTCACTACATCTGCGAATGCCTGCCTCAACTCCATTGACTCCGCGCACTTCATTACGGCCAATCCCAGGTCGTGCCCAATCATCTATCGGTGACCTGCGATTGCTGTCAGCATATGGGGGTACAACTCCTCATCGAAGTCAATGCTAAGGGCATCCAATCTAGCGTCCATCTCTGCACACTGCTGCTCAACCCGCTTGTCTTCTAACTGCTTGAATTCCTCAAAGGCAACCTTTATCTTCTCTTCGCCTATGACCTAGGCTTGAAGGGTCACGACTTGCTGCGTTAGCTGCTCACTATCCACTTGCAGCTTTGAAAAGTGGGCGCGGAGATCTTCGAGTTCCTTCGTGAGCGTTTCATTTTTGGCCTTCGCGGCCCTTTTCATGTCAGACTCAGCCTCGATCAGGGACTCTAGGTTCTTTATCTTGTCATCCTAGGCCTGAATTTTTTGTTCACGACGACCGATCTTTGCCACTGACTTCTTCAATAGCTTTGACTCTTGCTCGAACCTGATTCTAAGCTGCGACCCCAATGCCACCTGCCAAGTCAGGTTGATGTTGTATTGGCTCAGGAAGTCCTCTAAAGGCAGGTGGCGCATCTTAGAAAAGCACCCTGGTGGAATAATGTGATCCACCAGCTCTTGACAGACAAGTGGATTGTCCAGACGACAGCTATTGGTTATGCCCCAACTCGGCTGATAGATGTCGTCCGGTGGTCCGCCCATAGAAGTGAAAGACGAGGATTTCTCTGTGTCCTCGTCCTCAACAACTGTTGTCTTAGAAGACCTACATTAACAAGAAATAATATTTTTATTATCACCTACAAGGGACTGTGTTGATGCAATATTTCACTTTGAATACTTACTGTGTGACATTAGGCTCGGGGGTCGGCCGCGACACGGCAAACGATAGCGGTTCCGGCTCGCTCACACTCTGAGTGTCGGCCGCGGTACCTCGCTCCGTTCTCAGAACCTTAATTTATGTACACCTACTCTGGTCATTGTCATAAAGAAACACGGGGTACTGGTCCTCCGGGAAGAAGTAGTTTCGACTTATTCCTACTAGGCACAATAAGTCCTCAGGTTGCTGCCCGAAACTGGTCCGGTGTGTGTCTAGTGTTGCCACATCCGCTTCAGAATAGCTGTCCGCAATTGGTTTATTGTCTCTCGGAGCGGATGAGCGCCAGGCCACCAGAGTGGGAAATACCCTTTCATCCACCCAGAAGAACCGGTTGTTCCAGTTCTTCAAAGAGTCCAAGGGCTTTACATAACATTATGAGGTGTCTTTCCCTGGACGCTTAGCGAAGGACATCCACCCTGACTGATAAGAGGGGATATAGAACACGCAAAACAGGTCCATGGTAGGGATCACGTTTAGGACGCGGCAATTAATTTCGAATTGGCTAACTTTCGCCGCGCCTATCACGGTTAATTGGGAAAGGTGGATTTGGTAGTAACCAAGGAGGTCAAACAAGAATTGCGTAATAGGGATGCGATAATTTGTGAATTCGAAGAATTTACAATATACACCGATTTTGCCCTTCGGGAAGTTTACAATCGTATCTTCCGGACCAGGCAACTCCGGGTGGAGGCTTTCCGGTATAAAATAGTCCGAACAAAATAATTGTAGGTACTCCTGAGAAATGATGGACACGGCCTGCTCTAGTGTTATGGTATCCCTACCCATGTTGTTTTTAACAAGTTTTCAGAAAGAGGCGTGGGAATCTAACCTGCACGTGTGCAAATCCGGGGGAAATTAACGTTGTACGGCTGTGTGTGAGTATGATGGTGATTTTTAAGTATATGTGGTAAGTAAAAATAGTGAATGTGTGCCCTATTTATACTATCGCCTTGATTCACGTGCTTTGGTGGATGTTCGCCACGTGTCCACTAGTATTTTCTTTTAGACGATTTAGATTTCAAGCCAAATGAACCGATTTGGGCCCACACGTCCCATCCACAGTGGTTTGTGCCGTCTTTGGTAAATGGGTCCTCTTTTTACGCTTTTGAGGTATGATTTTTCAGTTCAGGTTGTTTTATTTATCTTATTTTTTCCTTAGTCTAGTAGCTGCGACCGCGACTCCGGTCACGGTCACGACTCCTAGACTGGGGGGACATGATGACGTATAGTATGGTCCGACCCGGCCCATAGATACTATTTTGGGCTATTTATTGTTATCGCTACTTGGGCCGCGGGTTATGGGTCACGGCCATGGACACTCGTCCAGGCCGCGACCGGAGATAGCAAAGTATATGGCATTATACTACGGCATGCGATGTACTCGGGCGCTATTTTAAGGATAGATAGCCCAGTCAATTAATGGATATACTCTCCTTATTTGAATATGCTAAGGATAAGGTCGGATTCCGGTTATATCGGCCTTATCTTGGGCCGAAATACAAGGAAACCCTACGGGGTCTGAGGCCTATAAAAGGAGGATAACATTCATTGATTCAGGTATGACAAAAAAACCCTAATACTCTCAATTATCCTCCAAAACAACCGATACTTACTCTCACGCCGGAGTCTAATCGTGAGATCCGCTCACACGATAAGGTTAACGATGCTTTACTTCTTTGTGCAGGGTTCTCAATAAATTCACTTGGTGCAAGAAGAAGATGTTTTATACCCGGAAAATAGCTTATTCGGATCAAATACAAACAGACTCAACTTTTGCATCAACAATAGGTTTTCATCTGGGTAACAAACCACCTTAACCGCCGCCTCTTTAAAAAGCCTATTCTCATATCTAATGAAAAGAACAAATTAAATGGTCACATATGTAATGAATGTGCATTTATTTTTTCACCACTACGAGACAAAGTGACCGTGCTCAGACTTGGCTGAAAAGTACAAAAATCAAAATTGACGGCAGATACGGTGAGATTCGAAAAATCACTGGACAAAACTCATTGTGTTCCAGATCCATGTCCAGCCTCTACATAGAAAGGAGCAGGAGAGTTCACTGTGATGACGTTTTAGGAAATGCATCTCTTATTGGTTCGACAAAATCACAGCAGGTAATAACACCTACCAGAAAAGTACTTACAGAAATGTACATTAAAAATGATTACTGACACGGATTCCTATCCGACTAGGTACAAGCAAGCCTCCAGTAACCGAAGAATCAACCAGCACCAACAAAGACAACCCATGTATCAAGCATAATTCAAATAATATTTAAGCTTCCACACACATTTAGAACATAATCGTAAGCACACTATCCATAACAACACGAGATCCACACAAACACCATAAACATTCACTAAACCAAATATCGTACATGACACCAAGTCGTCTTATTTGACACACCTTGAAACCAACTACTATACAGAGTAAAAATCAAATATCTTACAAAAACAGACCCTAAGACAAACAATACTCTGAAAAGACACTTCTTAAAGACATCGAAACATGCGATTGACCTTCCTACAGACAATAAGCAAAACAAACATGCAACCCTTTGACAACAAGATTAAAATGGTACCAGACCCTTCAGCTTTTGGATAAAGTGCTCTTTCTTCCGAGCCCTTAGCTCTATCTCCCTTCCTAAGATTTTCAACTGTAGCATCCTGTCCGTATCCTTCCTTTGAGTCTCTCGTAAAAATTCTGCCATCTTATCAGGCACGCGTCGCCTCGGCAAAGAATCCAGCTCTCCAAGAAACAACGACCTTTCCTCCACCAGAGTAGCTACCTCCCCGCACAATTTGTTAGTCTCCCTAGCCATTCTAGTGTCATCTATAATAGACCGATGATAATAGAGAATCATAGCTGCCTCTCATCCCCTAAAGTTAGAAGAACGCTGTAGCTCAGCACACCTTGGAAATCCTTTGATTAATTAGATGTCCCCGAATACAAACACATAACTTAAGTGTGAAAACAACCATTTCCTAAATTTTCGTTAAAAAGGAAAACATAGATACACAGTATCAAAAAAAACTATTCCAGACAATACCACACTAACTCTAACCGTATGCAAAATTGCCAATGAATGACAACATATTCTCAAATCTGAATGCTTTCTAAAAATAGCACTAAAGTGTGTGTCGTACCCTTTGTCCTTACCCTACCAACATATTAGCTATAGTAGAGAAAAAAGCAGGATAAGTTTGCCAACACAACTGTTCACATAAGAGTTCCATCAACCATCGGCTTTTTAAAAAGGCAAAAAAAAAGAAACTAGTTTGTTGCAAGCTGAACCACAAAAACAAGTAGACCACTATTGATAACAAAACTGTTTATAGAACACTATTAGCTCACTAGCACCTAAATGTGTGAGGTCTCAAATTCAATTCCTCCTAGGTGTAAACAACTTTGAAGTAGCCACGCCAACCTCCTGAAAAGGGAGGGTTTTACCTAGTGTGAGTCTGTGTGGCGGTTGGTTCAAACCCCGTGGATTATTCGGCCAATGTGTCGAAAACCATGGTTACAAAAAAAATATAAAAAAATATATATTCTAAGTTTTAATACCAACTCTTCTGTGTAGAGGCATACCCTCACATGATGTAATTCATGAAGTGGCAAGAAGTGATTGTTACAACAACTGGTATCTAAAAACACAAAGCAGCAAGCTTAGGTAACAGCTTCGGAAAAGGACGGCTTAACCCTGACAACCTTACAAACAGTGTTATATAACTGCAATTTTCTTTTTTTATAAGAACAAAACCCACCGAAAATGACCCACCAACATCAGGCTCCAAACCAGTATTCGCAAAAAGATCACTTTCATCAGAACTCTCTACAACAACAAAGAAGAAGAAGAAGGAAGCTTAGCTAAGCAGTAAAAAAACTAACGACACGTTATCTGATATAAACAAATGTCTACCTTAGCATCGATCAGCACCCTTTTGTAAACTTGGGTACAAAGATGACACTTTGAAAACTCCTTGCAGATGCATATGCATTTTATGTAAACTTTGTTACAATTATGCTACTTTAGCAGCAATTATCGTAAAGCTTTATTAGAATTATGCCTATAAAAAACTTAGCTAAAACGTATAACCTAGCTCTCGTGCAGCGAAGCGTGGGCACCCAATCCTCGTTTCCTACTACTCCGTATATTGCTATCCCATACCAATAAGAATACTAGGTGGGTGTAATGGTGCACCAATAGCTGTTATTTCAAAATAACTAAAACACCCTCATCAATTATAACTCTTA
>BQNB010110698.1:0-22501 GCA_026074375.1 Tanacetum coccineum | reverse complement strand
ACTAAAAGATTAAAACTAAGACTACGAGCTAACCTATGCTAGATATAACACTGGGTGACCGAGTCTTTTACATGGATTTTCTTAATCCTAACATTGACCAATGCCTTGTTAGGTTCCATAGGAGTGCTTGTTGTCTTTACAGTGACATAATCAAACTTATTCAGAATATCAGCCACATACTTGTCTTGGCTGATAAAGATTTCATCCTCTTTCTGATAACAGTAGCATTAACTGGTGATGATGAAGCATCATTAGTAGAAGATGGTTCAGCAGTACTAACAGGTGTACTAACAGTATTAATACTATTAGTGCTGTTAGGATGTTCAGTCTGCTTTTCTTGTTGAAGTAGCCTTTCAAACTCACTTCTTGAGTCTTGTTCATCCTTCCAATCTTTATCTGAAACTTCACTTTCATCTAATTCTGTAGGCTTCACTCCAGCATCTTCTTCACTATCCTTAGGACCTTGAGAGATTAATAGATCAGCTGTGTAGATAGGTATTAGGATGTACTCTTGTTCAGGTTTTGTCTTCTTTTCAGCTTGACCTGCAACAATAATATCTTTAGTTCCTGCAATACCATTAGTTTGATTTCCTACAACAACTGGCACATAGTTCATAGATTTTGACAAAGAATCAACATCAAAAAGCCAGTCTGGTCTATTTCCTGTCACATTAGGTGCATTTTCAAGAAATCTAATGTTTAAGGTCTCTTAAACTATCCTGGTCTTCTTGTTAAATACTCTCATAGCCTTGCTAACCATAATGTATCCAACAAAAAATCCCTCATCAGCTTTTCCATCAAACTTGCCTAGATGATCCCTGGTATTTAAGATGGTAGCAGAACACCCAAAAGGTTTCATGAAGTCTATCAATGGTGTTCTTCCATGAATAAGTTCATAAGGTGTCTTGGAATTAGGCTTAATGACTAAGACCCTATTTAGCACATAGCAAGCAGTATTAACTACTTCAGCCCAAAAGGTGGTTGGCAACTTAGAGTTAACTAACATAGTTCTTGCAGCCTCTATCAGTGTTTTCTTCTTCCTCTTAGCAACACCATTCTGCTGAGGAGTCCTAGCAACACTAAATTCCCTCTTAATACCCTTCGTTTCACATAACTGATTCATTACACTATTTTTGAACTTAGTTCCATTGTCACTTCTAATAACTTTTACTTTGTGGTCTAGTTGATTTTCTATTTCTGTTATGAAGGTCTTTAAAATCCCACTAGTTTCATCCTTAGTGGCCAAAAAGAATAACCCAGAATATCTACTAAACTCATTAGTGACAACAAGGCAATAAGACTTTTTCATTAAACTCTTAACATTTATAGGACCAAATAGGTCCATATGAAGCATAGTAAGGGTTTACTGATTAAGTTCACAAGTTTAGCCTTACAGAAGGCTTTATGTTGCTTTCCTTTCTGACAAGCAACACAAGAATGGTCATTTTCAAAAATCTTTAAAGGTAAACCTCTAACAAGGTTTCCCCTCATAAGTTTGTTTATGTTTTTAAAGTTTATGTGACCAAGCCTCCTATGCTATAAATTGGATTCATCAATTGTGGCCTTAGCAAAGAGGCAAGTTAAACCTTTAGTGGGAACAACACTCTTTAGGTCAACACTGTAAATATTATCCTTTCTTAGAACTCTTAGTAAGACTTGACTTTCAGCAAGTAGCTTAAAGTCAGAAGATAAGACTAGACATTCAGTGTCAGTGAAAAGAACATTGTTCTTTTTGTCACAAATTTATGACACACTAAACAGGTTATACTTTAGCTCCTTACAAAAATACACATCATCAAAAACCAATGTCCTAGATTTGATTTTACCTTTACCAGAAATTCTACCTTTACCATCTCCAAAGGAAACAAATCCACCATCATAATCTTCATACTCAGTAAGAAAGCATTTGTACTCCTTCTTCTTTGTACTCCTTCTGTTGTGGGTTGCCCTGCACATAAAATAAGAGAATTAGGCTCTTTTGGGGACCCAAGCCATTATAGACTTGGATCTGCCTCGTGCATCAATGTAAGAATATTTCTTAAAAGTATTTGATGCACTACTATTTTTGGCTTTCCAAACCTAACATGCTGAGGCCTTAACAGTATTAGCCCCTTTTCCCTTGTCTTAACTTACTACTGCTCTATCCCTAGCAGTACTATCATTTACCCTGACAATATTAACCTTTTTATTGAAAATACTATTCTTGTTTGCTAAATACTTGTTAAATGGCCTTGTTACTTGTGAATATCCTCTTTTGAAAGCATTTGATATTAGTCTAGGATGATTCACAGTTGGTTTTGAGTCAGTGGTATTAACTAGTCTGACAGTTTTAACCTCTGCACCAGCAGTATTAAGTTTGCCAGACCTAGTTAAAACTGCTTGTGGAACAATTCTTCTTTTAAGGTGGGGGTGAGTTATTTTATTAGCAAAGTTCTTATGATTTACCCTACTTGAGTTGTTCCACACTGGTCTTATAACCTTTTTATCACACACATAATGAAGATGCTCAAAACTACCACAAACAAAACAAGCTTTATTTATCATTTTAAAGTCACTTCCTAGTCTTTAGGACATAAGATTGTTCTAGTTTCTCTTGTTCTCTCTAGGATAGTATTTTTATTGTTTAGGTGTTAGATCCTTCTCTATAGTTTCCCTAGCAGACTTAACAAATTTTATCTTTTCAATGCTAGGTCTAACAGTTTTAACATTAGGTATAAATTCTACCTCACTATCATCATCAGAATTCTAATCCTTAATGATTGGAAGACTAAAATTGTTCTTCTTAACAATTTTAGGTTCTACTACATCACCCTTATCAACAAACTCATGATTTGGTTTAACTTTCTTAACATCACTAGGTGTAACAACAGTAATAACATCCACATTCTCACTTTCAACTATTTCATCCACAAACATTAGATCAGGTTTGGAGGGAATGAAATTCCCTGTATAAAGTGGGGGAACTACGTGATATCCCTTTTCTGATTTAGACTTATTATACTCTTGATTTTCTAATATCTCAGATGAATTCACAAAACTTTCTACTATCGGAGAAGCAGTAGTAGAAGAAGCTGCATTATATCCTAGTCTAGTTTTAAACTTATCACTAACTTGACTTTCTAGCAAATTGTTCAAAGATTTAGATGAATTTTGAAACTTCTATAATGTTAGTTTTAACTCATCTATCTCTTTTTCTGCTTTTTCCAATTTCTTTTTGTATTCAACTATGGCATTATCTCTTAGTCTAGCTTCAAGTTTTAAAACATTAATACTCTCTTTAAGCATAACCTCATTTTTCTTATTGTGAGCTAGTCTAGCTTCTACTAACTCTAAACCCACTCTATAAGATACTAAATTAAATTGAGACTTATTGTAATCAGAATTCAAACTATCATATTATTATTTGAGAGTAGCATAAGCTTTTACACATGTTTTAGAACAAGAATCTACCTCAGAATCTAAACTGGAAGAACTTCCTGAAGATGTATATGCCATTAATGTAAAGTTTGTAGGATGCTCTTCTTTAGCTTGGTAGCTCCAATCATACCCTTCAGTTCCATCTTGAGCTATCAAGGCATTTTCAGTGGGAGTTTCCACTATGACAGTTCTTCTTCCATTCTCTCTTCCTCTGTTCTCCTGATTCCTTGGAAGTCTACATTCTCTTACAAAGTGGTCAATTTTATGACAATTATAGCATTCTACTTTTGACCTGTCAAATCTTATTCTTTGACCATTTATATCCAACTTCCTGCCTGTTCTCTTATGAATCTTCTAGCTTTGATTGTCAACATGGCTATCTCCCATTGTAGATCCATTTCTTTAAGGTCATCTGGATCAATTTGTTCTAGGTCCTCATGTGCAAGTTAAGGAGAATTAGGCTGACTTGCTTAGAAAGTACAGATCACAGCATCACTAAGGTTATCAACAGATGTAGAGTTAACATGATTACCTTCAGTATGAGCAGTACTAACTCCATAAGCAGTGTTATTTGCTTTATTTGTGTTGTTGTTGCTGTTAGTACTGTTGGAGGACAAAAAAGCCACATTTTGTTGATTTTGGCTTGTACTTGATGATCCTGTAAGTTTAGGTTCATATATCTTCAAGTTGTTGTACAAGTCATCCAAACTGATGGTTTCTATGTCCACTTTGTTTCTACAGATCAAAGCATGAGTCTTCTATTCAGATGGAAGACTTCTCAACAATTTTAAATTCATGTCCTCTTGTGCAATAACCTCACCTTGAATCTCCAACTGACTAATAAGTTTTTACAACCTATTAAAAGTTTGATCTATTATTTTAGAACTTGATCCTGTAAAGTTCTTATATTGTTGCTTGAGTAGATTTCTCTGAACTTTCTTGGATTCTTTGTTTCCTCCATACCTCTTCTCTATGGCTTCTATGAGCAATTTTGCATCTTTAGATGAATGGAACTTTAGTTGATCCTTATTTGGGAGTGCCATCAACAGAGTTCCTCTAGCTTTAATCTTATTCCTCTTATCTTGCTTTTCTTCTGCAGTAGTAGCTTCATATTCCTGCTCAGTTTCTCCAACTTTTTTCTTTAGCACTTTGTTACCATTCAGAATTACTTCCCAGAGGGAGTAATAAGTCATGAGAAAGTATTGTTCTATCCTCATTAACCAGAGATCATATTCTCCTGGATTGAGGATAGGGAGTCTTGTAGTTAGAGTTGTAGAAGTAGTTCCTGCCTCTATCTTATCATTGAGAATTAGATCTAGTATGTGTTGTTTGTTTCTTATTATTAAAAGCTTCTTACATGCTCTGATATCACTTGATGGTCCTGATGAATAGATATAGAACTCCTTAGCTTGATGTAAGGTTTAGTATCCTTGGATAAATCCAAAGGTACTAAGACTGAAACTTTGAATGTATGATATAAACTATGTGGAATCTAGTTTATATCACTAAGAAGAATAACAGAAAAGTATATATGACAAACAGAATTACAACCAAAACAATAAACTTTAATATATTAATACGAACACTCTTTGATAGTGTTAGGGTTTACAACCTTGAAGCTATGAATACTATGAAAGACTGATGTGATGTGATGTAAAGTGATGTCCTAAAACCATAACCTATGATCTCCTTTTATACATCAAGGAGTCCTTTACAAGATAACTATAAATCTTCTAAAATTCTATAAGATATCAACATATCTTTTAACTATATAAGATATACACAAAATAAGTCCATACATATCACAAAACACGTCTTCATCTTTTCACCAGTCTTAATCTCCATGCAGCAGTGTTAAGTTCTCTTTAGCAATATTAAGTTAGTACTGGTAGTACTAACTTTTACTCTAGCAGTACTACCCAGTTAGTATTGGTAGTTATAATCTGAGCAGTATAAACATTTTAATATTGTCAGTACTAAGTTGAACCAACATACAAACTTTGTAGAAGTTCTTAATTCCCAACAAAATTCATAGTGATTACATAAGAGACGTTGCGACTAACTATGAACTAGATGAAAGTAGCAGATCAGATATGAGAGCATTGAGAAGATGAAAAGAGGATCGAAATGTTTCTTTTGTTAACAATTATTTTTCACATCTTGAAAACAAACCAAGCACCCACAGTGCCCCTTCATCATGTGTTATCAGATACTTTTGTGCTTAACAAAAAGACACACAAAACAATTTTAATAAACCAAACCTCGTAGTGTAAACCATGAATTCATCAAATATGAGAAATATGGGTTAATGTTCTGATAAGATAACTTGAATAAAAAATTGTCTTTCACTTTACCTTTTTCAACTTTTGACGCCTTTTCTCTAATTTCTTCACATTCAAAAATGCTTTAATTTCTAGTATTTTTGAAACGGTATGTAAACCGTACTCATGAAGGTTACCTCAACATTTGCACATTTGACCAAATCATTTCTCTTTCTTTTACCTAGCTTTCTCCTAACTCCCATCTTCTTCACTTCTCTTTATATTTAGTCCCCTATTTTGTAACTTTATCTCATTTCTAGTAACAACCATTAACCCTTCATTTCTCCTACCAATCTACACAAACAATAATTTTTCACCATTTCTTAACATCATCTCTCTAAATAAAGTCATTGTGCTTAAATCACAACATATACAACTGTCTTGAGCACATGTTTCACTTTTTTATGTCAGATCCAGGCCACCAAAATAAATCTCATCTCCTTTTTGTTCTTATCAATTATCTAAGATCAAGCAAATGCGGGTTAGGAACTATATAACCGAGGACTCAGCAGTTGTTTTAATATGTGATTGTTTTTCTCTTGACATTGGTGTCTTCCATGGACTAGATTACCTTCATAATTGTTTAAACCACCTGGTATATTTCTACATTTCCATAATCTCAGTTTATTGTTCTGATTTTAAACTTAAAACCTAATTATCCTCATTAATTGTGTATATTTTATCCTCAACCTAAATTAAAGCTTATTAATTGTTTTTATTTCCTAGTTTAAAGCCTAATATCTTACTTTCATTATAACACCTTGTGTTTTAGGTCCTTGTACAATGTTATGTAATTCACAAGATATTTTTAGTATTGTACGCGTTTGCTCTTAAACCGTAAACGTTAAGTTAAATCGCGTAAGCTAAAAATTATCGTTCAATGTAAACGGGCATTAAAACACTTAAATGTTTTACATTCAAGAAAGATGATAAATGATTATATGAGGTAGAATTATCAACTTTGTTCATCTTATTTTTATTTGTACGTAAAAATGCTAACATTTCGTGATAAAATTGCGTTTCGGCATTCTCAGGAAGCACCAAAACCTAACTAACAGCTTAAAACAAAAACCCACGATTATACCCAATACACTAAATAACAATATAACTTCACTTATATGAGTATGTGGCGGATATGAGAGAAATGACCAAGTATTTATCTTGTTTGCAAAGATACTCTATGCCCCAAAATATCTAGATATTACAAATATCTAGGGAACCAATCACTTACACCTTCCAACTCTTGTAAGAACCCACTCCCCCCTATGGGCTCTTACACATGAGTTAGTAAGTGACCATGGTTAGGTTAGATTAGATATTTTCATTATATAAGCTAGCAAGTAACACATAGATGTTCATTTACAAAGTGTAAACAAGAAAAATCTCTCCCATTTCTCTCTTCTAAACCCACGGCATCAAACCACCAAAATACACAATCCATAGCTTGATTTTCTTTCACCATATTAGTGTTTATACATCATACTTAAGGTATTCTAAGAAGAATTGAAGGGTTGGTTAAGCTTTGAAAGGGTTTTAGCAAGATATTGCAAGATTAGGGTTTTGGTTGGAAATTAGGGTTTTCAAGGGATAAAAGCTAGGGTTCATTGCTAAACAAGGGTTTAGATTTGGTTGTTCTTCATCCTCCGACACATCAATGTTATCTAAGAACCCTACTTCATTTACTTTCTTTGATTTATGCATATATTATGTTTATATAGTTAAATCACCATTTAGGATACTTTTGAATATGTAAAATGAATTTTTACTTATTATCAATGTTGTGTGAACTTATTTACATGTTATATGGATGGTAATATCATGTTAAAAGGAATGTATAAGTGTTTTAACATGTTGGTTAAGTATTAACATGTATAAGTACAAAATAGGGTTTTTTATGATAACCTAATAAGTTAGACAAGTAAAAATGTTTGTAAATAACATGTATAATCTTGATATCTTGGGACGTCGTCTTGGGCAGAACTGATCTAATGGGATTATATATGTAATACATAAGATAAAAAGTGTATGTAAAAGTATCGAAAACAAGGTGTTGAAGCTAAAATGTACAAAAATCAAGCTTAAAACATGTTTAAATCACAACCTTGAAACATTCTGTTTTGGGTTTCGAATTTGAATCAATCAATTATGGTTTTATAAATAAATCGTACCTCCATAAGGATTCCAAAATGATAAGAAACTCAAAAATCGGATTAATAACGAAGAAGATACACTAGTTACGAGTTTACGACGCTAAATACTTTATAAAACAAATTTTATAAAAGTTACTATTCATGGCAGGAACTTATACTTGTTAACATCAATAATATGATAAAACTTTCAATTACGAGAACGTGTTTCGAAAGATCGCTAAAAATGGAGCTATAAAACAATAATATACGACATTTATGAGTTCGCGTTTAATAAGTTAATACCTGTAATGAACAGTAACAACACTATTCCCACAACAGAATCTTAGAAACTTAAAATCAATATTATGAACACTTCGCTTAATAAGAAAGTCGTGGGGCGAAAGAAACCGCGAGAAACGGACTTAAAAACCACAAAGTTATGTCATTTTTGCTAAAGGCGTAATTATAAATGTTTTTACTTTATAAATACGATTTCACTTAAACGATTAGATGGTGATATAGCTATATAGAAATATATATGTATTAGTTATCAAAGTGCTTATATTACAGGGAATTTCATAATGATAGCTTCTTCGGAATGTCGGTATTGATCATTTGTTGGATTTACAATTTAAAGAGTCCTAACTCCTCGTATTTCCATTCACATGACCTCGTAATTAAGATAGCCCGATAACGATAGTACGATGATAAACTATATAGATTATATATGGATAGGTTTAGACAACGTACTTAAATACTAATTTCGACCTATATTAACTAGGTTGCATCGGTGCGTTTAGCATGACCTTTTCCATTTGGGATATTTTACTTATCAATTAACTACTAAAGGTTATTCATAGCCCATGTTTTACAATTATAATTTACAAGTTTTTTTGGGGTGAGAAACATATTCATGTTTTTACAAATTGGATGCAAGTGTACTTTTTATCATGATTACATTTTGCCTAAGTAGCTATAACCCACTATGCCCATGAATCATGAACTGTCAATTACTAAATTGTGAGCGCGAATGATTATAGATAGATCTATTTGGGATTGACATCCCCTTTCGGGTGACTAGCTAAGCACTATAAACGAACTTATAACATGGTCGGATTTTAGATGTTACGGTTTTGAACAACATCATGGGCAATGTAGGCAATAATTTATAATTGATATTCAATTAAGTCACTTCGTGTCATGAGCTTAGGAAAAGTCCTTGCGGTCCTGCATATACAATTTACATAAACCAAAAAATTCAACACAACTTTATGTTGACGTTTTAAATGCAATGTTTTTCAGGAAGGTCATTAAGCAATGAGGTGCGAAGGATACATTGGTGGTTATATTTTTAAGTCATGCATTAAAGATTTAGTCGCATTACATTTTGTATATTTGTTATGGGCTGGAAATCTTTGTAATAATAACAAGTAAACAAGTAATCTTCGGGCTTTTGTAACACATACTTTATTAAATCCAATGTATCAGTTTTAAACGACTTTTTGGTCGTTCTTATATTATCTTGTGTTATTGATCTGAGAAGTAACACGCCCCGGACCCTTATTTCGCTGCGACCCAATTTGGGGGTGTTACATTCATACTTTTTAAATATATATGTATATTGATATTAATTGTTTTTATTTCCTAATTTAAAGCCTTATATCTCGGTTTATGTACTATACAACCGAGGAGGACTAGGAAAGTTGGCCATTAGTTATTCAAAATGATGTTGTTTTTTGTATTGAGAGTGATGTTGTTAGTGGTTTAGATTACCTTTATAATGATTATAACACCAGTTAGTCATTAGTTTTGTTTGTGAATATTATCTGGTTCTTGTATATTATTAAAATGAGAAAACAAAGTAACGTTTTACGAAAACAATTGTAATTGATGGCTTTTTAGGGTATGAATGGATTAATATTTGGATATTTGAGGTTTTAAATATATTAATAATGAAACATGATTGAAGAACATAATTAATATCTAAGTTGATTTTTTACAAAAGGAGTAATCAAGTATGTCAAATATTGTTATTCATGCATCTTAGCGGGGTTTGGTAACAACATCCTTATTGTTTTGTTTAAGCTAATTTTATTTATAAAATATTTATAAATATGAAATCATGTATCCAGGTGGATGGGTGGTTTTATTTTGAAAACAATGTTAACTAAAGAAAGTTTAAATAAAACACATACGCTTTTTGTTACCAAATCCCCTTATTGTTTTGTTGTCAACAAAATTTCTCGATAAGCATATAAATAAATAAAAGAAATGTTATCGTTTTTATTTGTTGAAATATATTGTAATTTATTATGCACTACTTACTTACAGACTCATACGGAACAAAACTTGAGTAACATTATTGAGATTAGGTTGTTGAACCACGAGTGTCCATTGCGTGTAGTTCATCCTATAGTTTTTGAAGTTTGTTATCGCCAATAGTCTTTGTAGTTTTGCTTTATGTGCCAACAAATGCTTATGGGACACATATGACGAGTGTATTGAAGAAACGATGTTATTATCCTTTTCTGTGTATTTATCTAAAGCTTAGAGTCACTCCTATAATCATCATAAACACTTACTTGATCATGGAAAAGAAAAATTAAGAAACCTCCATATGAACAGTAAAATTAAGAAACCTCTAAATGTGTGTTTGTATGCAGGTTTGTGATGGTTCGTTTGAAGACAATGGAAGGTAGAGAAAATGACAAAGAATATGTGTCAACAAATTATGATTGGGTTTGCAAAATTACTAAAGGCAAGAAAGAGGTGGAAGAAGATAGGAGAATGGACTGATCTAGAAAAAAGATGAAACAAAAGGTGATAACGCTCTAAATATACATAAAATATCTCTTAAAAATACATTAAATATATACGTTAACGCATGAAATATTGCAAAGTTTGCTTGTCTATTGTGTAATATTCATACCGGGATAAAGAATGAAGAAAAAGGACTAACGATGCAAAGAAATCCAGTTAAATGCACTAACGGTCGTTACAAGAAGGATCTAGAAGAAAAATTAAAAGAGGAGTTAATGATTATAGCCAAAGTGCAGCGCACAATGTATTTTGTGTGGTGCACTTCCACATGAATTGAATGCGACTTAATTAATCACCAAGTGCGATGCACAATTTCTTGTGTGTGGCGCACTTCTCCTACAAGGAAATGATTATGATTGATAAATGATTGAACTTTTCAAATTCCCTTTTCCACAACTAATACCCAATCCTCTAGTATAAATAGAGCATGAAATTGAGGGGTATAGGCATCCCATTCTTCACTCAATCATCCATTTCTCACATGGAAATCATTTCCAAGTTGTTTTTGAAGTTTCCATGAAGTTTTTAAAGGTTAACCACCACTTTCATCATTTTTCGGGTAGAGAAGGAAGGAAGTTCCAGGAGGTTAAAGTTGCTAGTGTTACCATAGTTAAATTATTGTCTTGTTTCTAAAAGGCATTGTAAGAATTAGAATCTCTACTCTTGAAATTTGGTAAAAACATGTTTTTATACCTTGATAATATGAATGTTAGATTTATTATAGTTATTCTATGTGTTGTTATTATGATTGTTGAGTAGATTAACATGTTTGGTTAAGTGCTATATGAATATTATGGATCAAACTTGACTTTTGAATGAACCTTTGATATGAATAATATAAGCTTGATGTTTTTGGACTTAGATTCTTTAATCTTCGTTTGATCACCATTTATCCCAGATATAGGTCGAAAGACTTTGGTTAAGTGATGGATTTCCATGTTGTTTGTCTATGACAACTAGACCTTAGCCTTGTGGGGATTGGCTAAGTAAATGAACATTAACCCAAGTATAAAAAGGTTTAACGCTAAACCATATGTCTAACGAACTTGTCTTAGCAAGCTTATACTACTCATTATCAAACATAAATCGCACTTAAAGCATTTTTCATAATAAAAGATAAAGGCCGAAAGGGTTTTTTATTATGAACAATAGATAATCTTTCCAAATAATTAAACATTCTTAAATCGATTATAATTTAATTAGTGAATCATTCACCTCCTCAAGTTTATCCATAATGTTTCTTGGTCCTTAACCAAACATATCCTTTTTATCTTGAATTTAATCATTATCTTTAGATCCGTGACAGTCTATAAGATAATCTTTTTACGTAATATTATCGACTTATTCTGAGAATACCCAATCCCGTGGAACGACCTGGTCTTACCTTAAAATTTATACTACATATGTGGGTTATACTTTTACCCATGTGTTTCCATATAATTATCCGGTATTTCTAGTATTATAAATTTAAAGCTTTTGAAACACATCAAAAAGCAATTTAAATTTTGGGAAATTAAAATGTACTTATAATATTATGTTTGGTCACTCTAGCAGCTGATAAACTTACTAAGACTAAGTATTACTAAAACGAGTGTCTATCAAAAACAAGGTGGAAGTATTTCAAATTATATAAAAAGTTCAATAAAGCGTTAAGAAACCTCCTTATGAACAGTTAAGTTTGTATGCAATCCTCTAAATGTGTGTTTGTATTCAGGTTTGTGATGGTTCGGTTAAAGACAAGAGAAGGTAGAGCAAATGCCAAAGAATATGCGTCAACAAATCATGATTAGGTTTGCAAAATTACTAAAGGCAAGAAAGAGGTGGATGAAGATAGGAGAATGGCCTGATCTGGAGCAAAGATGAAACAAAAATCAATTTAAGTTTTAGGAAATTAAAATGTTTTAACACCCCCAAATTTACAACGCGACAGAATACAACATTAGGGTGCTACTTCATAATACAAGCTCACGAGTCACGGTAAACGACTTTAAAAGAAATATTTTCTAACAAAGATTACATTCAATTTTTATTAAAAAGATCAGAGTTACAAGGCCTAAATAAACTTTATGAAAATTCCTTTCTAAATAAGCCACAACATGACTAAGTGTCTTTGAAAACGTTTTATTATATGTACAAAGTTCACCAAGTCCACGTCCTTCGATATCCACGCTCCGTCCCATCCAAGCTAGCAAGCATATACCTGAGATAAACATGCTAAAATGTTAACAAAATGTTGAGTGAATCCATAGAGTTTATAAACAATCATTTTGAACACAAGCATAGCAAAACATTTAGTTCATAGAACAATCACAATGATGCTGAGCCACGAACCGAACCTTAACCATGTACCCAACCCAGAGTGATAATGTTACACACTCCCAATACTAAATATAATATGTCTTCGTATGCCCTCGTGAAGAACACACGCCAGACAGGTCGTTAGGCCAAAAAAGATCTATTATTATTGCATTAGCGTTCACCGGTTAGCGGTGATTGACGGTTCATGAAGGGAGGGCCACAACATAACACTCATAGCAACGTTCACATAATAAAATCACATGTGTTTGATTTTCTAAAACAAGCATGTATCTCCCTCGCGAGTTTTTAAAACATAAAAGATTTAAATGCGAGGCTATGAACTCACCTTGATGTTGCAAAAGAATTGGCAGAAATGCAAATATTAGGCAAAACATGACAAAAACTAATACATTTCGATCAGGAAGTTGCGGTTTATCTTAACGGTTATGACCCACCAGTTTAGGATGATGTATTTGGGTTTTTTGATGGATGATTACATCAACGCAACACGTTGATAAAAGGTTTAGGTTCCAAGTTGTAATAATTTGGTGGTTGGTTAAATAAAATAAATCAAAAGATAAACACAAAACATGCAATATATTCCGTGTATATTACATATGAAGGACGAGAAAATATATAATACATGGTGGGTACTATACATGAGTATGTACATAAAAGAAGTCGAAGAACAAGTTAAAGTATGTAATATATATATACCTAATATATATCCCATATGAAAAATACGACAAGTATATAATGTGCGGCGTGTATTTTATATAAGAAAAGTATTATATAAGCAACGTGAGAAAAATAATTAAAACAACATAATTCGATACGTGTTCGGAAGTCACCAAGTAAAATAAATAAAAAGTTATTACTTAAAAGTAAACACATGTTTTAAAGTCTCGAATGACATTTTAAAAGTTTTAACAAAAGTTATTATTATCCTTTAGTCGGGACTTATAAAATAATATTATATAATTTAGTATTTCGTTTTCTTGACGAGTTTTAGTTAAAACATTGTCTCATTCGTAAAAGTATGTTTTCGTTTATTTACGGGGTTATTGTATAATCATAATCTAATAAATATATAAAGACTATATAACTTTGTCCTTTTATCGGATTTTTAAGATAATAGAAATTTAAGAGAAAAATTACTAAGTATATAAATTTTTAGAAATTTTGGCATAACCTTTTCGTTTATATGACTTTTCCCATATTTATAAATTTCAATGTTTTCTACTTTTTAATCAATCTATGTTGCAAATATCATGGTATTTCAATATATATTTATAAACGAGATCAAATAAGTAACAAAATAAGCAAAACCAAGCACACTCCTTATGGGGCTGCTGTCCCAAATGCACCCTTATCGGGCTGCTATTAAACTAAACGCACCCTTTTGCCATAAAACGCAAAAACAAACACCCTCTTAGGGGCTATTTGGACGCAGAAACAAACACCCCTTATGGGCATAACATGCAGAAACAAACACCCCTTATGGGCATAACATGCAGAAACAAACACCCCTTTATGGGCGTGTTTTTCAGCCGATTAACCAAGAAAAGAGCGAGTAAGCAAAACAAAGTAACCACGAGCCCGACACCTTGAGGGTGCGGCTGTGGTGGTGGTTATCCAAACCGAACACCACTTTGTGGTATTTTTGGTGGCGAAATGAACACCCCTTATGGGCATGTAAACCAACCAAAATAAAAGAACAAATCGAACTAGATAAATCAAGAACGAAACAAATTAAAACAAATACAACTACAAAAATTTATTATTAGTTTTTACAAATCTTTAACCATCCAAACTCGGAAATAGGCAGAAGAGGTGGTGGTTTTGGTGAGATGGTTCAGAGTGGCGGCTGAGCCGCATGGAGGTGGATGTGGTGCGCGGCTGGTGGGGACGAAGGTGGTGGCGTCGGTGGGTAGGGGTGGCCGATGGTGCGGCAGACACGAAAGTGACGGTTGCATGGTTGCGGCTTCCATAGAGATGAAGATGGTGATGGCGGCTGGTGGTGTGGTGCTCGGTGTGGAGATGGTGATAGGGCGGCGGTGATGTTGGTGGTGTGGTAAGGATATTTTGATGGTGGTGTAGGCGACGGTGTGGTGGCCGAAAGTGGCCAAGATCTGGCCGGATTCCTATGACGGTGCCAGATAGTTTTGGGAGTGTGTGTGTGTTTAGGGTTAGGTTTAAAATGAGAAAAAAAAACTAGTGTTTTTGTTTATATAGTGCAAAAGTTTAAAACAAAGTGACAACTCCTTAGAAGTCTAGGGTAGGTTTTATAAATATTTCCTCCAGGGACCGAAGTTTAAGTTTTTGGGAAATTTTTGTAAAACATTGGTTTGGGTCTTGTTTAGACTAGTTAACGTTTGAATTAAGACACGAAAATTTCCCCGTTGTGTTCCAAATAATTTTTCCATCGAAAATAAGTATTTACTTGGCCATATTTCATAAATATTTGGTAACGTTTATTTAAAATGTTCATTTTGTTTATTACTAGACATTGGTATCATGGTTAAACTTTATTCGTAAAATAAAATGTTAACTCGAATATTCTCGTTAATAATAAACGTTTTTGAAATAAAATGTTAGATAATTTATTAAATATTTTTATTAAATAAATTTTGATAATTAAATAAAATTTAATTATTTTCTTGCCGGTACGCGTTGTTCTCATTTTCAAGTTAAATAAGTTTGAAAAATAAATTTATAAATGCGAATTATGTAATAATAATGATGATTTATTATTAAAAAAGTTCCATAAAATTACCGATTATGCAATAATTGTTAGGAACAAGAAAAGTCTCGGTCACTTCCAATATTATCTAGTCAAAGCCCTTAGTTAGTCAATGTTGAGCTTATAAGCTAATATGGCCTAAAGGCCCATGGAAAGCCTTACAAGGCCCATGGCCTGCCATAATTGGAGTATAAATATCCTCTCTATGCCTTGGAAAGGGTATTGGTTAGTTGTATATTTCATTTTCTCTTAATGCATTTCATGTTCTTTTCTTTCTCTCTCTAGAAAATACATCATTCCTTCTACTTTCTCTCTCTAGTTCTTGGGCCATATATCAAAGATTACTTGTATTTTACAATTGGTATCAGAGCCATGGAGTGATTTGCTTAGTTTTCGTGTTTGTTATTTGGTTTGTTTTTCTCATTTAAAACCGTACGTCCTTTTTTCTTTTTTTTTGTTTTCAAAACTTCTTTGTACACTAAAAGGTCATTTTACCTAGGTAAATTTGATCTAGTATCTTTGGATATAGGTGTATTTGCTTTGGATCAAAGAAAAACTTATTTTGTTACAAGTCTTGTGTTCGAAAACCTTATAAAGTACAAATCTTGATTTTGAAATTTTCGGCTTAAAAACCATAAAGTTTTCATCTTTAAGGTACCTATAGGTTTAAGAATTCTAGTTGTACAAGAAATTTTGGAAAAAAACAATCAAAAAGGTGTATTTTTGTGTTTTAAAGATTTTGAGTTTCGTCCGTGTGCTACACGAATTTGCAGATTTTATTTGTACCCTAATTAGCAATTTTGTGTTGTACCCGATTTCGCAACTCTAGTGGTATCTGAATTAGCAACTTTCTAGTTCTATCCGAATTGGCAATTTTTAGTTGTATTCGAATTTGCAACTCCAGTGGTATCCGAATTAGCAACTTTCTAGTTCTATCTAAATTGGCAGTTTTTAGTTGTATCCGAATTCGCAACTCCAGTGGTATCCGAATTAGCAACTTTCTAGTTATATCCGAATTGGCAGTTTTTAGTTGTATCCGAATTCACAATTTCCAGTGATACCTGAATTCATAATAATTAGTATCACCCGAATTTGCAATATTAGTAACACCTGAATTCGCAATCTTGATTGAGTACCCGAATTGGCAATAATCAGTATCACCCGAATTTGCAATATTCAGTAACACCCGAATTCGCAATCTTACTTAAGTATCCAAATTGGCAATACACGAATTCGTAATTTTCAGTAACCTCCGAATTTGGAATTTGCTTAATTAACCGAATTTGCAGCATACACTTAAAACTCAAATTGCTTATTCAAAAGTATACGGTTTATCTCTTTGACTTGTAAAAAATCCCGTGAAATACTCTATTGTTTTCCCGGTTTAGTCAAGAATTGTAAAATCCCGTGTAGTTTCAAGACTTAAAACACACAAAAGACAACACCCACAAACACAGTTACTTTTTATCACCGCTCGATCAAACAATAATCTTTTAACATACAAATTTCTCAATGACGACTCTTGCTGACAAAGCGATTCTTTCGGGTGCTGACAATCGTCCACCTATGTTGGAAAAAGATATGTATGATTCTTAGAAAAGCAGAATGGAGCTATACACGATGAATAGACAACATTGACGAATGATACTTAAATCTGTTGAAAATGGTCCACTCATCTAGCCTACGATTGAGGAGAATGAAGTGACAAGACCAAAGAAATATTTTGAGCTATCCGCCACGGAAGCAATTCAAGCTGATTGTAATGTCAAAGCAACAAATATCATTCTCCAAGGATTACCACCTGAGGTCTATGCACTTGTTAGCAATCATCGAATCGCCAAGGAACTTTGGGAAAGAATTCAACTTCTCATGCAAGGAACTTCATTGACAAAACAGGAAAGAGAGTGTAAGCTTTATGATGAATTCGATAAGTTTGCTTATAAGAAGGGGGAAACACTACGTTATTTCTACTTGAGATTTTCACTGCTACTAAATGACATGAACATCTACAATGTGAAATTGGAAGATTTTCAAGAGAACACCAAGTTTTTGAATACTCTTCCTCTTGAGTGGAGCAAATTTGTGACTGATGTTAAACTTGTTCAGGATTTGCACACAACTAACATAGATCAGCTTCATGCTTACTTGGGACAACATGAATTTCATGCAAATGAAGTTTGTTTAATGCATGAACCTAACTCAGACCCGCTTGCATTGGTTACAACCCATCAGATGACCAAGTCTCCTTATCAAACTCATCAAAATTCATACCAAAAATCTCAATTTCAACCTTAAGATTCACCATACCAGACTCCACAGTATGGATTGCCTTATCAGTCTCAACAATACTCAAACAATCAATCATCAACACCTCTTTTAAATACTTATCCATCCAATGACTATCAATCATCAGTTCACCATAATGTTTATTCTCCATCATCATCCATCCCTCAATTAGAATATGCTCCCACAGTTAACCAGCAACCTGAATTTCCCCAACTAGACTCAGGTCTAATTGTTCCAGTGTTCCAAAAAGGTGATGATCCCATTGATGCCATCAATCACATGATGTATTTCTTGACTGTTGTTGTCACTTCTCGATATCCTACTACCAATAATCAGCTGAGGAATTCGTCAAACCCTAGGCAACAAGCCATCATTAATGATGGAAGAGTGACCTTACAACCAATTCAGGGAAGACAAACTTCTTTTGTTGCAGGTACTACAAGGACATACACCACAGGAGCAACTGGAAGCAATTTTGGGAAACAAAGGACTGTTATTTGTTACAACTTCAAAGGGGAATGCCATATGTCCAAACAGTGCACTAAACCTAAGAGGAAACGGGATGAGTCATGGTTTAAGGATAAAGTGTTGCTAGTACAAGCTCAAGCAAGTGGTCAAATTCAACATGAGGGGGAACTTGCATTTTTGGCAGATCCAAAAATTGCAGAAGGTCAAGCCACACAAACTGTAATTACCTACAATGCTTCTTATCAAGCTGATGATTTGGATGCATATGACTCTGATTGTGATGAACTCAACACTGCCAAAGTTGCACTCATGGCAAATTTATCTCATTAATGTTCAGATGCTCTTGCTGAGGTACACAATCCTGATAATATGGATAACAATATGATAAATCAAGCTGTGCAGGCAATGCCGTCTTCTAAACAATTGAGTGTTGTGAACCAGTCAGAGACTAAAATAATCAGTGATAGCAATATCATTCCTTATTCTCAGTATTTGATTGAATCACAACAAGCAGTTGTTTAGAATTCTAACTCTTCTGCACAACAAGATGCACTGATATTATCTGTGATTGAATAACTAAAAACCCAAGTAGTTAATTGTACAAAGATAAATCTGGAAAATAAAAGTGTCAATGATACTTTAACTGCTGAGCTTGAAAGATATAAGGAACAAGTTAAAGTTTTGAAAGAAGGACAAAATGCTGATTAAAAGAGTCATGATAACGTTTCAGAATCAAGTGCACAGTCTGTAGAGATTGATCGTCTTAAACAAATTCTTTTTGAACATTTAAAAGAAAAGGAGTCTTTAATGCAAACTGTTACTCTTCTCAAAAATGATTTTAAGAAAGAAGAATCTAGGAACATCGATAGAGAAATTGCTTTAGAAAAGAGGATCAAATTGCTAGATAATATTGTTTTTAGAAGAGATTAATTCACATGTTGACAAAACCTTAGTTTTTATATAATCATATCAATAAACAAGCTCTAGGTTTTCAAAATCCTTTCTATCTGAAGAAAGCTCAGCAGTTGGAACCAAAGCTTTACGATGGTAATATAATTAAGAAAACAAGTGTTATTGTGATTCCTAACTCCGAAGAGACCCTTATTGTCACACCCAGCCAAGGAGGAAACGCGAGGCGTAAAAAAGAATGGATATCATCACAACACATGGTGTCTATATAGAGAATACTAAAATGAAAACTAAAGTAAAGCAAAGACACAAAGTGTCATAACAATACCTAAAACCTAATGGTGTCTTTATTAATGAGAAAGTGTCTCGTCAATAAATGACATGCAAAACATAATCCAAACAACTCATGCAAACGCAATTATTTAAAACAGAACGCATAAATAAACTCCAAGCATCCTACGGTCTCTTCTAGCCACTTCGCTCTATCTTAGCACCATTAAGCTCACCTGAAAATGATGCTTAAAACGTCAACATAAAGTTGAGCGAGAATCATAGGTTTACGACAAACAACAAAATCCAAAATAAACTTTTAATTAGCTGCTGCAATTACCAAAACAATTCATGACAACAAGTAACAACAACGGGACAGAACGTGCCCACGATCCACAAGCACACCAAAACAATGAGGTAGGCGTACCTCGCCGCTCCACTAATAGTCATAGAAAGGAATACAAATCCCAATTCCAGACTCTTGGTACCGAAGTCACAATATCACAAGGAGTTGATCACCTCCAAGGATCTTACCCACAAAGTAGGCGAAGTCACATCTCATAACACTGGGTAGGAACGTTACCCCCGCTCCAAATCTCACAACATAACAACATCAACAAGACAAGACAAGACAAGCAAAACAAAACAAGACAAGACAAGACAAGCATCATTCTCACCCCAAAATAACATGAGAAAAAGGGGCTATGAAACTCACCTTTGCTTAGCTTTCCAAAAGATTCCAACAATAAGCTTCACAAACAACTAGCACAAATCTATACAACAAAATAACTCGTGTTACACGCTACTAAGCCAAAATTTTAATTCACATGTAACAATCATATGATGGATGTCTAAGGTGTTTAGTTACCCTCATGGGTCACCCCGACACCATGCCCGACATTAACCAATTCGTTTACACATTATTTCAAAGTCTTACAATTTACCCGAAAACGCAGAATTTTGACGCGACTTAACGTACTCAAAACCTCTACTTACTGACCTCCATAATTCATACCAAAAATCACCTATGTTCATTTATGAGTATATTAACTACCTCATGATTTCCAAGAGCCATTTACATGCATAAGTACTCCTAAGAAAATCAAACTTCAAAACAGTCCTAATTCGGATATAATTCCACACTAAAAGGTTTGGACCTAAAAACCATACTTAGACTCTAAATCAGAGGCTAAACATTTATAGAAGTTTAATATACACATAGAACTTGACTTCTGTAAAAGGGATAAGATAAATTCGAATTTTAAGTGGGGGTTTTATACCTCGTAATCTGACCTAAATCTGACCCATATTTACTGTTTTGACAACTTTTCTTGCAACCAACGTTTGAATGACTTCCCAACCTTATAAAGCTTCGAGGCCGGATGTTCTGAAAACTAGCCTCTTTGAGCTAAGTTATAGGTACCGGAAACTTGACAAAAGCTATAACCATCATTGAGATAATGGCCGAACAACATAGCCCTAATTCTGCCTCAATCCAAATCAAATTCTAACGCGAATTAAGTTTAACCAATTACATCCATAAACTTCTAATTAAACCCTAATCATTATAACATGATTACTATATCATTAATATACTGATTTCACAAAACCCTAATTCCATCATAATAAATATTACATGAATTAACGATTAATAACTAACAAGGATTAATTAAAACTTACCTTAGAGCTTGATTTCTTCACAAAAGCAAAAACCCTAATTTTTCCTCTTCTTTTCTCTCTTGTTCGACCTGTCACACAAATGGGGGAGGGTTTGGGATTTTATTTTGTATTTATAGACCCCCAATTAATTATAGATGAGATCTAATTAGTATTTGTTTCCTTTTAAAATTCCTTTTTTTCTTTATTTTTCCTCTAAAAATTGTTTTTTTACTATTCATGTATAAAAAAATATTTTATTTATTTATTAATTACTTAATTATTTGCTTTACCTTAAGTTTTTTATAAAAACCTAAGCTTATTTGAGCATACCTTTTTGCGTAAACGCAATTTACTAGACCTTTAAAAATAATTAACTTTTCATTTTTATTAAACCTAACATTCCAAAAATAGAAATTTCATTTCTTCCTTATTCTAACTACTAGAACCTAATCTCCTCCTAATACTACTAACACATAAATACGTATATGTATAATTACTTACACAATTAACGCGAACCCGCTTCAATCACCAAAATCATTTCCTTGTCACCAAAAGTGAACGAAATGAATTCCACAAAATCCAACACAAATCCAATCCCAATGAGACGGTCACGCTCAATGGATTAATTATGCAATCTCACATATCCCACACAAACACATATAAACACGTATAAACACATATAACACAGAACCCATACTTATAGAACAAATATTTAGGTCAACACTATGGTTTGACCAACCTGCTCAAGCCACGGTTGTCACCGGACTATCCATGAGTCGGCCCACTTGCTTTACTTAATTAATACACATTTTAACTACGAGCTACGAACTATATATTTGGAAGTGACCTAGTCTTTTCTCGATTCCTAACAAATTGACTTTTGTGGAAACTAAAAAGGGGGTTGAATAGTTTACAACTTTTTAAAAATTAAATTATTATTTGTGTAAAGTCTTAGATTCGAGTTTAAATGATATTAATGTTCACACAATATAAAAAATTAGGACAAGTGAATAAATGAAATTATCAACAAAATATTAGTCTACGTAATGAAAGAGAAGAGTTAGAAATATCAAACCACAACACAAGGATTTATAGTGGTTCAATAACGAAGCACCTCTTCGCCCTACTCCACTCCTCAAGTACCCAACTTGAGAGTTTTCTTCACTATGTCAACAAGCTCC
>BQNB010110697.1:11051-22502 GCA_026074375.1 Tanacetum coccineum | reverse complement strand
TAGATTAGTAATCTAGTCCGGCCCAAGGCCTATGGGAAGCCCATCATAGCCCATGGGCCGGCCAATCCATGTACTATATAATCCCTCTCCTAGCCTTGGAGAAGGGTTGGTTGTTTCATTCATTCCATATTTTCCACATCGTAATAACATCATCCATTCCATATACTTTCTCTCACTAAACATCACAACACACATCTCTCTCTCTTGTTCTTGGTTTGATCATTAGATTACACGTTTCTTCAAAAAGATTTCAAGTCAAATGGTGAATCCCTAGGATACCAAAGGCCCAATTTAGGTCGACCTTTCAAGTATCTAAAGATCCTCTTCACAGCATGAAGATGTGAGACTTTAGGAGTAATTTGGAACCTAGCACAAGCACAAACAGCAAACATTATGTCAGGCCTAGAAGCTGTCAAGTACATCAATGATCCAATTACTGATCTATATAAATGAACATCCACATCCTCATCTTCTTCATCCTTGAGTAATGCCTTGTTAGTCTCAATTGAAGTGCTTGTTGTCTTCATTGTGACAAAATCAATCTTCTTCAATATATCAGCCACATACTTGTCTTGGCTGATAAAGATTCCATCACCTCTCTGTATGACCTGCAACCCTAAGAAGAAAGTGAGCTCGCCCATAGAACTCATCTGGAACTTCTTGTGCATCAAACTTTCAAACTCTGTACATAAAGACTTCTTAGTAGACCCAAAGATATGTTTATCTCGATACCCTGCACTAACAAGGCTATCACCTTTGTCTTTCTTGTTAAACAAGTCTTATCAATGACCTCTTCTAAAATTCATTTTCTAATAATAGGTAGAACAAAGTCCTAATACCAGGCACCCTCTAGGAGCTTGAAGAAGACCATATAAAGCTTTTTTACCTTATAAACTTTCTGTCAGGTAAACATGTAGGATCTTCAAAAACCAGGGGGTTGGCATCACATACACCTTCCACTTAATAGTACCCATATAAACAAAGGCACATCCTTCACATCCACAGGTACACAATAAATCCCCATAAATGAATGCATAGTGCCAAAACATAACCTGATGCTTCTATCCTAGCAACATGAACAAAAACCTCCATCATAATCAAGTGCCTTCTTCTTGGGTGTAAACATACTGAAGCATGGCTACTCCAGAGCAAACGGCTAGCTGGTAAAGAGTTATCAAATCCGTTTATAGCTGATGATTTGCTCAAAATCATATGGTTATCAATGTACCATGGTCTTACAAACCTAAACATTGACTAGTCCATAGCAAACGGCTCATGGTAAAGACACAACAAATCCGTTTATGGCTGGTAGTTTGCCAAAAACTATATTTTGTTGCAGTCAAGATTGGAGTGCTATGAAGACTAGTTGCTGTCAAGATTTGAAGACTTAAAGACATATTATTTTGAAGACAGAAGTTCAAGACAATCCTCTAAAGCCCAAAGTGAAGCCAAAGTACGAAGAAACTTGAAGTTCATGAATGAAGATCAAGTTAGGGGAGGATTGTTAGGAAAATATTGTAAACAGACTTAATACTGTTAGTATTAAAGTTAAGTCTGTTAGTTATAGTTAGTACTGATAGCTGAATAGTTAGTACTGTTAGTATAGAAGTTAAGTCTGGTAGAGCAAGTTAAGTCTGCCAGCATTAACTTAAGTCTGGCAGTATTAAAGTTAATACTGCTTGGTCAAACAGTTAAGTCTGTTGTAATTTTAGTAATAGTTATCAATTTAGCGTTGATTTAGGAAGAGATAAGTATTATCTCTTAACGCGTTTAGGGTTCCTTAAGCCTATAAAAGGAACATAGAATAGTATTGTAAAAGAGAGTTGATTGAGTATTCACAATCAAATAGTAATAGTAATAGCAATTTTAGTATTTGTTCTTGTGTTCGTCTTGGTATAAGTATTGATATTCCGCGTCAATATTTATATTCACAATCATTGTCTCTTACAGTGTCTTTGGATTTATTCAAAGGACTATAAGTCATTCAAGGCTCATTCAGATCCTGTTAGTAAGGACCTACAAGTGGTATCAGAGCCATGGGGCTCTTGATCTAGGATCTACAAGGTACTGAAGAAGTTCATGAAGGTACTGAAGAAGTTCAAGAAAGTACTACTCAAGTTCATGAAGGTACTGCTCAAGTAAATGAAGGTACTGCTCAAGTAAATGAAGGTACTGCTGAGGTAAATGAAAGTACCACTGAAAAGATCAAAGTACCGCTGCTGTTTGTGAAAGTACCGCTAGTGTTATCCGATATCTTAGAACGTACTGCTTGCTTTATCGGATATCGGGTAATACATGAATTTTGGTTATTGGATGGTTTTAGATCTCGGATGGAACTGTTATTCACAACGGTTTATTCTTATTGATTTATGGCTCATTTTGGATTTATTGAAGAGGTGATTACGAAGAAAATTGAATATTGCTTATTTGATGTTTAGTTGATTTTCACAGGTGCGTGTCTTATCATATCTTAAAGTACATTTGGGTTGTTCTTAGTTTCTATTCACATTTCATCGTGTTTCTTTGTAAGTCATCTTTACTTTTTCATAAATAAGTTGTACTTTTGCATTCATATGATTATTCCGAACAAGGTGTACAAAGCGGATCGTTGTGAAAATCATTATCTAGTTTTCTATAAAACTACAAGTCTCAAAGTTTAATATTTTGTTTATAAATAGAAGAAAATAAAAACTAGTTGTACTTTTGCATGTTAAAAGTTACATTGTGACTATGTTGATATATATAGTGCTATATTACGGCTAAACGATTATTTAAGATTAATCGTATACTAATTAAGTTTTGTGCGAAGAGGAATAAGTTAGATGTTGATTTGTTTGTAAGCGTAAATTGAATATACGAAAATGTTTATTTGAGAACAGGATTTGTTGCGATATTTGAGGTGTTGTCGAAATAGATCGGATATTCTTTCAAGTCGATAAAAGATGCACTTTTGTAAAACGGGTGTTTTCACGTGTCGAGGTTGATAAAAATGGAAAGTCGATATTTTTATAAAGGTCATGCCGGAATTTCGTAAACTTTATAAAAGCGTCGAAAATATACTTTATTATCAAACTTATGATAAAATGTAAGAAAAACTAAGTGTCGAGTTAGGTCAACATTTTTAGTTATTGAGTCCAACGAGTGATGTGTCGACACTAAAAGACGAAATATACTAAAAGATGAAAAACACTAAAAGACAAAATACACTAAAACATAAATACACTAAAAGACGAAAAACAATAAAAGATGAAATACACTAAAAAGAAGAAATCAGCCTATAAATAAAGAAATACACTAAAAGACGAAATACACTAAAAGTGAAATACACTAGAAGACGAAATACACTAAAAGACAAAATACACTAAAAGACGAAATACACTAAAAGACGAAATATTTTTGAAGATGTTTTCAAACTAGTCGAGACTTGTCAAAACTTATAACCTTTCGAAAGTACGTTATTAAAAAAGGATACGCCGAGTCTTCTCGTTCTCTGATGATCAGTTTTTGTGTTAAGCGTTATTACGTTGTAATCATTTCTTAAACGACAACTATATGATAAGGTTGCGCTTAGAACCGTGAGATTTACTTTCAAATTATTGCTTCCTTTTGATCCACTACCCGTATAAGGTGAGTTCATAGCCCCACGTCTTTTACTCGTTTTGAATAGCATGTTTTATAACTTGGGGTGAGAACATTGCTTTGCTTTTAAAACTTGAACACAAGTACCTTGCGTGAGATTTTCCCTGTTTACGTGTTGCCTAAGTAGCGTTTAGACCACTACCCCACTTATCATGAACTGTCAATCTCTTGACTGGAGGACCGGTCGAGGGAGCGCGAGTGTTATAAATAGATCTATTGGGACTAATTATCCCTATCCGGGTGAGTAGCGCTCACTACTACCCACGGGCTCCGAAAACAATATTACCATTCCAAAACTTAAGAAGGTATCTTGGCTCAGTTACCTCGGGGCTTGTTTCAACCTAGCAATATACTATCTAATAAACGTAATTAGCTTCGTGTGTCATGAGCTTAGCGCAACGTCTAAATACCTATTTATGTGAAGTTGTATTGTTATAACTGTCCGCATACGTTTTGATTATCTTATGGTCCACAATAATATCGTTTGAACTAAACCTATGAATTCACGCAACTTATGTTGAACGTTTAAGCATGTTTTTCTCAGGTCTTAGTCATGGATGCTGATTATTGACTTAGGTGAAGTCCCAATTGCCTGTATCCGGTTTCCAGAGATTTATCTTGTCTTAAATACCGTGTTGAACTTATTTAAGCTTTCATCGCATTTAACTTTTGAATCTTTTAAATTTAATCTGATTAAACCTTATTATTATTATTTAAAACTTTGCAACGGTGTTTATTTTTAAAACTACCCTTAGAGGTCGTTCTTAAGCTTTTGTACTTGAGATGCACAATAAAGTCACGCCCTCCGGTACACGTATTCTAGTCCAGGCCACCCGTTTGGGGGTTGTGACATTTTGGTATCAAGAGCCAAGTTAAAGAAAGGAAAAACCCGGTAGTATAAACTATGTCTGAACTATAACCAGATGTGATCCTACGTATTAATGGTGCTTACGTGACCTTACATAGTACTATACATAACAAAGTACTAACCGTAAATAAATATACGTATTTAAATACAAGTATAACTAAAATTTCTAGTATTTCTTATTTCCATCCTATCAATGACGTGCTATGCGAGACTCATTCATAATCATTCCTTTTGCATTCATCTAGTTAACCATTCACCCATTCATATTTTTGCATCAGGCTGGTTGAATTAAAGATGATTAATATGAAAAAAAAGAAAAAACCCCTTTGCTTGTGCAGGCTTATGGTGTTTATTTCAGTTTATCTCAATTTCTTCGGATTCACAGAGATAGTGATGGGACACCCTGCTGGAACGATGATCTGTTTCGGTACTATCCCAACTACTATTCCCTGACATCCACACATGATTACTCCACCTGCTACTCAGACTGACACACAACAAGATACCATGAACCAACAGAGACACCTTCTTAGCACCTTACTATACCACCATTGCCCCCAGACTATACACCAGTTCTCCTGATTACACACCCTGCATATGATTCAGAAGTCTTCTTATCCATCTGAGGAACCATCATCAAACCATATACCACCATAATACCAGCTAATCTCACCATTTATATCATCGATGATGGACACCACAGACTGTGATACACCAATATACCACCATCCCCTAACCATACGGTAACGCTTTCACTAGATTACCAGCTTCTTCTACCCAGAGATCACCTACATACCTCCGTCGTCCGTTATGATTCTAATCACCTGGACAGAAGAACAAATTCCTCATGGTCGACCTACCGCTACCTATCTTAATAATGGTTCCGTTACACATGATGACAACGAGTAAAGAGGGTTGGACCGTACCCACATCATCGCTTCTGTGAGACATTCTGCAGCCGATCATCTTCTCATATTCGTCATCAGAGCATCAATCATAACTTCATTCGAATGCTTCCATCCTGCTTCTTCTTCAGAACACCCATTGTCAGAGTCATTAATTCCTTCACACAGATTTACCGAGTACTTCTGCGGGGCCATCTCGCAAGAGACGTAGGTCCCCCATGACATCTGTACCTGCATTATCACCTGTATCCGGAGCTTTATCTCCTGTCCGTGCTAATTTGATACCATCGCCTAAGAGAGTTAAGATTTGGTTAGCTGGAGATGTAAAGGTTGTTCCTAAGAGCATTAGTTTGAGGGAGTGATGCAATTGTCATGGTTAGTGAATGAAGCCTCATTAGAGCAAGGAATTTAATTGACCCAGAGATTCAGACAGAGATTGACGAGTATATTGCTTACGCAGATGCTCTTAGGGATAGAGGGATTGATGCTAGAGTTGTAGTTGAGGCTATTGATCGAGATGAGATAGAGACGGGTGTGAGAGGCCCGGTTGAGGTCAGAGTTGAGAGAGTTACGCATCCTGTGATGCCAGAGGATATTCCTGAGCCTAGCACAGGAGGGAGCATAGAGGCTACGTATAAGACATTGGAGATTTGTTAAGAGGTTCCATGATCACACTCAGCTATCCCAGTCCATCAAATAACAGGCTATTGAGGGAGTTCAAGAAGCAGGACATAAGGATGGTTGGGTTGAGTCGACAAGTTATTGCTTTGACTTGAGAAGGATGCAGACTTGGAGAGGGAAACAGGAGGCTTAGAGACACCGAGAGTGTTAAGAGTCAGAGAGTTGACAGACATTAAAGCGCGGCAATGTCACGTATTGCAGAGAGAGTTGAGGCAGTGCGACGCTTCGATTTTATGATCGAGTGAGAGTTGGCAGACTTGAGGCGTGTGCTAGGAAGCACATGGGCTACCGTCCTTAGAGATGTTCGTTAGTATTGCAACATTGAGTAGTAGCGTTTAGTGATGACCGTAGTGTTAGAACTCGTATTTTCTGTATTTTGAAACGTTGTGATGTAATCACTAATGTTCGATGATATGAAATTGATATTATCATGATATGAGTCATTATTTGATTTACTTAAGCTCTTTTCGCGTCTTGCATTATGGGATTCTCGTGAATATATTTTGCTCGTGTATTTTCTATGTGATTAACCATAAATTTTATTTAATACCGATTAGTGATCTCGCATCACCTATACTCTCATCGGTAGTTATGTTGATATGTTGTTTAAGATGCCTAACACCCGATCTGGAGCGTCCATGACTTCGTGAGGAAGTTTGAAAGAATTGGTTACCCCCAGAGTAGGGGGTATCAAAAGAGATGGAGGCTCGTGAAGCCGCAAAGACCCTTGAACCCCTGAATGAGAATGTGGATAAACAAGAAGGCGAGAACGGAGGAAATGGAAATGGAGGAAATGGAGGAAATGGAATGGAGGAAACGAAGAAAACGGAAATGGAGGAAATGGAACAGAAATGAATCATGTATAACTATGGAGTTTCATGCAAGGCCTAGGGATGCACTTTCCAGACTTCTTGAAGAGAAAGCCACATAATTTCTTCTCAGGAACTGAAGGTGTTGTCGGATTGAACCCAAAGAAGCAGGTTTTGAGAAGATGGAGACTGGTTGTTTAATATTAGTAATTGTCCATTCGAAGTATAAAGTGAAATTAAGCTACATGCACATTGCAGACAGTGCTTTGACTTGGTGGAACTCTCATAAGAGAACAATTGGTGTTGATGCTGCATATGCCATGAATTGGGTTGAACTTATGAAGTTGATGACAGAAGTGTACTGTCCAAGGAATGAAATCCAGAAGATGGAGACTGAATTGTGGAATTTGACCGTGAAAGGAAACGACTTGACTGCTTACACTCAAAGGTTTCAGGAGTTGATTTTGTTGGTACCTAAATGGTCCCCTGATGAATAAACAGAGTGGGAAAGGATTATTGGAGGTTTACCGGACAACATTCAAGGGAATGGTTGCTGCGAATCCAGCCAACTCTAGGATGCTATACGCATTGCTAACCAATTGATGGACAAGAAGGTCCAGTGTTATGCTGCAAGGAGTGCTGAGAATAAGAGGAGGATGGAGAGTAACCATAAGGGATAAAACCGTGGACGAGCAACCGCCGTCAAGAGGCAAAATACTATTCGGACAGAATGTGGCCAGAGATAACGGCTGGGAACGAACGAAAGAAGGATATGCTGGGCACAACCCCTCCTACAATAAGTGGCAGTTGCACCATGAAGGGTTTGTGTATCTATGATTTGGAAACTGAAGAAGTTGGACATCATACTAGGGATTACTAAGCTGCTATTGCTCCAAACACTCAGAGGGATCCCAGTTGAAATCAATCAGGGTCTTATTTGTTATGAGTGTGGAAGACCAGGACATATCAGGAAGGATTTGCCCTAAAGTTGAGGAATCAGAACCGGGAAACTAGACAAGAACAAGAATGGAAACAAGACCTGGAAACCAGACTGCGGTAACGAAACTAATCGGCGAGGGCTTACACCCAAAAAATTGGTGGAGGAGGCGAACAAACCCAGATTCCAACGTTGTCACGAAGAACGTTTTCTTCTCAATAACTGTTATGCTTCTATGTTAATTCTGAATTCGGAGTGCCAATAAGTTTTGTGTCCGCCTGACCTTAGTGCTTTTGCCTTGAGGATCACCAACCACTTTAGACATAGTTATGGCCGTAGAAACTTGCCGATGGCAGAATTTCAGAAACAAATATTGTTCTTCAGAGGTTGCCCATTAGGATTATTAGTTCATCCGTATCGACATAGATCTTATGCCCGTAAAGCTTGGTAGTTTTGGACGGTCATCATTGGTATGGATTGGGTTTTTTGTTTTGGGCAAGTACCTAATCGCGTTGAACGTCGTGTTGTGACAGAAGGTTGTTCGTATTCTTTATGGAAATGAGGTGTTGAAAATCCGAGGTGATATTTGTGACAAGCGGAAGTAAGTTGAATAATCATATCGTGGCACAAAGACCCAAAGTTTATGAGAAAGATCTCAAGAATAGCTAGCACAAGTTACGTCCAAGAAAGCTGAGATAAGTCACAAGAGGAGTGGCAACTTGAGGAACGTACCGATCGTACTGGAAATTTCCAGTAAGTCTTCAGAAGAATAGCTTGGATTACCCGCCCTGCTCGACAAGTTGAATTCAAATCGACTTAGTCTCCCCCTGTGCTGCACACTTAGCACTAGCACCGTATCGATTAGCACCAGCCAAAAATGCAAGAGTTGTCTACTCAGTTACAAAAACTTCTACAGAGGATTGTATAAGGCCGAGTTCCTCACCTAGGGGAGCACCAGTTTGTTTGTCAAGAAGAAAGTATGGTTTCTTTTAGGATGTGTATCGACTATCCGTTGAACTGAACAACTTACTGTAAAAACCGATACCCACTTTCCGAGGATCGACGATTTGTTTTATCAAGCACGTGGTCAAGATCAACTCTAAGATCGAACCTGAGATCTGGTTACATCACTCAAGTTCGTGAGGAGACATTTCAAAGACAAGCATTTAGGACTCGCTATGGTCACTACATTTCCAAGTAATGCCGTTTGGTTTGACAACGCACCAGCATTTTCATGGACTTGAAATGAATAGGGGTGTTGCAAACCCTATCTGGATAAGTCGTGATTGTATTCATACGATGATATTTTTATCTACTCCAAAAGCAGAAAAGTGAGCATGAAGGACATCTTAAAGTTGATCTTGAATATTTATTGAAAAAGTAAGAATTTACGCCAAGTTCTCAAAGTGTGATTTTTTTGCTGACGAAGGTAACAATAGCTTGGTCACGTTATTGATAGTGAAGCAATCACCGTTGATCCCGCAAAGATTAAGGCAATCAAAGATTGGGCGTCGCCCAAGACACCCACCGAGATTCGTCAATTTCTAGGTTTGGCCGGTTACTACTGGCGATTTATCGAAGGATTTTCAAAAATAGCTAGACCTAGTCGAAAACTTACTCAGAAAGCGTGAAGTTTGAATGGTGAGAAAAGGCAGAACTGCATTCCAGTTGTTGAAGCAAAAGTTTTAGAGCGCCGATTTTGGCTTTACCAGAGGGAAGTGAGAACTTCATGGTATATTGTGATGCTTCACATAAAGGGTTGGGCGCGGTTTTGATGCAAAGAGAGAAGGTCATAGCTTACGCATCCCGCCAACTCAAGGTTCACGAGAAGAACTATACCACACACGACCTAGAGCTTGGTGCAGTAGTGTTTGCCCCTGAAAATGTGGAGACATTATCGTACGGTACAATTGCATTGGGTTCATCACTGGATCTAAGAGTTCCGCAACACAATTCCCTTCGACCAAAGGAGCTGAATAAGCGGCCAAAGACGTTGGTTATAATTGTTGAGCGACTACGACTGTGAGATTCGAGTATCACCCAGGAAAGGGCGAACCGTGGTGGCTGAATGCCGACTGATCGAAAAGGAAAGAAGCAAGCCGCTACGTAGTACAAGGCCTTGGTTATGACTATAGTGTTAAACCTTCCTAAGCAGATTTTGAGTGCTCAATCGGAAGCCAGAAAGGAAGAGAACTTCATCAACGAAGATTTGCGTGGCATGATTAACAAGTTAGAACCTCGCGCTGACGGAACGTTATGCTTAAACAATCGAAGTTGGATTCCGTGTCTTGGTGATTTGAGGGCCTTGATTATGCATGAGTCGCATAAGTCAAAGTATTTCCCATCTACCTGATGATT
Source organism: Tanacetum coccineum (assembly GCA_026074375.1). Classification (NCBI taxonomy): domain Eukaryota; kingdom Viridiplantae; phylum Streptophyta; class Magnoliopsida; order Asterales; family Asteraceae; genus Tanacetum; species Tanacetum coccineum. The sequence continues at coordinate 12,305 of BQNB010110697.1, read as the reverse complement.
AGAAGTATCGGACTTGAAGAAGTTATATTGGGTGGCCTAACATGACAGCAAAAATTAAGCCACTTATGTCAGCACGTGTTCAACATGTGCAAAGTTAATAAGATAAATATCAAAACCATCTGTTTTTGTTGGTTCAACCCAGAGATCCCACAATGGAAATGAGAGAACATAAACAATGGACTTTTGTGACAAAACTGCCAAGGACATCGGAATACACGATTTGGTTAATCGTTGACCGTACTCACTAAAGCTGCTCATATCTATCCTATAGAGAGAAGATGGAACACGTTAGAAAAATTGACGAGACAATACTTAAGAAGTAATCTCAAATACATGGAGTACCGGTTTCGATCATCACTGACTCATACGATTAACTATTAAACTACGAACTATTATAAACAATAAATATACAGGGTGACCGAGTCTTTTACTCATATCTAACAACCATCCACAGACCGATGGTCAGAGTGAGAGAACCATTCAAACATTGGAAGACATGTTACATGCCTATGTACTCGACTTTAGAAAAGGCTGCGATAAACATTTACCGTTATTGGAATTTTCGTACAACAACAGTTACCATACCAGCATTAAGGCTGCTCCATTTGAGGTGTTGTATGGGCGCAAGTGTCGATCACCTATCTGCTGGGCTAAAGTTGGAGATAGACAACTCACTGGCCCAGAGATCATCCACGAGACAACTGAGAAGATCGTCCAAATCAAGAGCCGTATCCAAGCCGCCCGTGATCGTCAAAAGAGCTATGCCGACGTAAGACAAAAACCCCTTGAGTTTCAAATAGGAGATAAGGTCATGCTGAAAGTGTCACCATGGAAAGGGGTGATATGCTTTGGCAAACGGGGAAAGCTGAACCCTCGTTATATTAGACCTTTTAAGATCATTGCCAAAGTAGGAGCCGTCGCCTACCGACTTGAACTCCTAGAGTAGTTGAGTAGAGTTCATAGTACGTTTCACATTTCAAATTTAAAGAAATGCCTGGCCGATGAACCTCTTGCTATACCGTTAGATGAAATCCAAATCGATGACAAACTCTACTTCATCGAAGAACCTGTCGGGATAATGGACCGCGAGGTCAAACGTCTAAAGCAGAGTCATATTCCGATTATCAAGGTACGCTGGAACTCTAGGAGAGGTCCTGCGTTCACCTGGGAGCGTGGAGATCAAATGCAAAAGAAGTACCCTCATCTTTTCCCAATTTCTGTGTCCGTGGCAGAAACTACGTCATATGCTTTGAG
>BQNB010110697.1:3551-6051 GCA_026074375.1 Tanacetum coccineum | reverse complement strand
AATTAATAATAACATAGTAAATATAAAAAACGCACATGAAAAACTAGATAAACGGGAATAAAAAAAGTGCCAAACAATATAAATATAAATATATATTATATATAATTATATATATATATATATAATATATATATATATATATTAATAATATAAATATATATATATTATAGATAGTAAGTGGTGTGTAGTTGTGTGTGTGTGTAGTAGTGTGTGTGTGTAAAAGAAAATAATACATATAAATATTATGACACACACACACACCACATATATATAAATATATAATAAAAAATAATATATATATATTATATATATATATATATATATAATATGTATAATATAAAGTATATATATGTAATGTATATCATATATAATATGTATATATATATATATTATATATATATATATATTTATATATATAATATATTATAATGTATATATATATATATATATGTATATATATATATATATATGTATATATATATATATATATGTATATATATATTTATATATAATATATATTTTTACTTAGACATATGTATGTAATATTAATATACATATTATTATTATTCGTTTTATTTACGAAAACATTTTATCTATTATACGATCACAAGCGTTAATTTTTGTAAACATATTAACAAAAGTACACTAGTAAATGCTTATGCATTATCCGCAATTCATTGCTACTCCGATATTAAACCAAACATTCGTTTCATAGGTTGTCTTTACGAACAGTCGTTCGTTATCGTGTGATTTTATTCTAGACTATTCTTCTTCGATTCACCAATCAATGTGAGTTCATAGCCCCACTTTTAATTGTTTTGAATAACTGTTTTATAACTTGGGGTGATAAACATTGCTCGCTTTTAAAACTTGATACAAGTACTATACGTGAGAAATTCCCCGTTTACGTGTTGCCTAAGTAGCGTTTAAACCACTATTGCCCAAATTATCATGAACTGTTAATCGTCTTTAACTGACTGGATGGTTAAGTGAGCGCGAGTGAATAAATAGATCTATTAGGACTAATTATCCCTATCCGGGTAAGAAGCACTTACTAGTCCAAGATTGCCAAGGACTAACGAATATATGTCATGTCGAAACTAGTTAGGTGGTCTTTGGTCAGACACCTGAAGGGCAAACCTTTATAGCACTGTACATGCTATCTTTCAGTATTACCTTTAGTGTCATGAGCTTGGTGCAACGTAAATGCCTCTTTATGTGAAGTTGTATCTCCTATAACTGTCGTATACGTTTTGATAATCTTGTGGTCCACATTAATTACGTTTGAACTAAACCTATGAATTCACCAACTTTATGTTGACGTTTTAAGCATGTTTTTCTCAGGTGCTTAGCATGGATGTCGTTGCTTGACTTATGTGAAGTCTATTTGCCCGGACCGGTTTACCAGAAATGTATCTATGTCTTTAAATACCGTTGTTGAACTTATTTAAGCATCCGCATTTTAACTTTTGAATCTTTTAAATTTGATCAATGTAAAACTTATTAATATTTTGAATTTATGCAACGGTGTTTATTTTTCAAACGTACCCTTATAGGTCGTTGGTATGTGTTTAATTACACATACCTTTTACCTATAAAAACGGACTTAAAAGACCAAAAACATACCAAAAATACATTGTGTTTGTGTGTTATGCTATTTATGATGTGTAGGTAACGGATATTCGACAAAAAGACAAAAGACCAACAAAAAGGACAAAACCGAGCACGAAATTGGAAAGAACGGACAAAGTCAAAGTCAAGACGAAGTCGAAAGCGAAGAAATGCTTAATGGGCCCACTCGCACCCATCTAATAGGCCGAGACAGCCCATTAGTACATTTAAAGAAGACTTATATAAGCCTTTAAGCCAAATGGGCCTTAACCTTAAATTCAGCCCAAGTCATAACATAACCATCCAAAGCCCAACAGCCCTATAACTGTCCCTAACGACTATTAAATCCCTTATACACCACAAGAACTAACGATGCAAATCTACAAGGATGATATGTGCAACACAACAATATAAGTTGAGGGGTTGAACTTGCCAACCCTCAAACTTCTTTCACAACAAGGACGTGTGGTGTAATACTAGTGAACAACTGCAGGGGCCTCTCTCGCCAAATTCCAAAACTTCAAACAATAACCCCAAAAGGGCGCCAAAACCATAGGGTACAAGGAAAACAACTCATCCCCACTCCACAAAACCCGGTTGCCACCTTGGCAATCCCTTGTTTCCCCATTGGTTGAGAAAAGAGGACAAGGAAATCGAGGTCTAGGATTGAAAGGCTTGAAGACCAAGAATGATTGATGGCTGGGATTAAGGTTTTGAAGTCTCTCACAACAAAAACACAAGAAGCACAAGTGCTAGCTTATTTCGGCTACATATATAGGCTTATTTTTTTTCATTGAAAAAGTATCTTGGAGTAGTATAGTGTTAGAGTAGTTTAATTTAGTTTTTAATGTTTTTAATTTATATTTGAAGTCTTTAAAATTCTGTCAAT
>BQNB010110696.1:2693-22502 GCA_026074375.1 Tanacetum coccineum | reverse complement strand
GACGCAACGCCTCACGCTAAAGCTTGAGGCTTGGCTATGCCGCTACGTCACGCTTCACGCTATTTATAACCTTGCTTAAGATTAAAGGTCACATTTTGTGTTAAAACATGTAAAAATTTAGCTTCGCAATCGAATTTAAAAACATCAAGTTGAGTTATCAAAATCGTCAATATTTATAGAATATAGAAAGCTAAAAAATCAAATAAGTATTATGTTTCGTACATACAATATGTTTTGGTCAAACAAATATTTACCTATTCAGAACTGGTTTTTTTTCTACCAAACACTAGGACCGATTCAGTTTTAAGTGCTGAATTATATAATTCAGTGTCAAACACACTCTTAATAACTTTAAATGTTTGGTTTAGTTTAAAGTGGTGCTAAATGACTATAATAGATTAAATAATATTAATGTTAGATTAAAAAATATAATTGAGGTTAAATTTGTAATTTAAAAGAGCCGCTCAAGTTTCAAAAGTCGGCCCATGACTTGTTTGTACCTTGATTTTTCGCCGAAAGAGGTTTTTAATTTGCATAATAGTTGCAAATTTATTAGGCTCGGATCCATTGTAGTGGGAACCGCACGACACGCTGTCTATGGCGGCAACCACGGTGTAGCTGTGGTCGCCCCGCTAAAATTACAGATGTTTGTAAACCGCGACTCACGAAAACACAACAGTAAAAGATCATCATCATCGCCTTGTGTTTATAACATAGTGTCCATAGAAAAGGCAAATTGTTATATGCCTTGCATTATAAATCCTGAGCCACGAAGCCGCAGCTAAAGGGAAGGGTAAACTCGCCGCGGCTGCAAATTCAAGAATTTACCACGCCAATATACGGATAACCTCCGACCTTTATTTTTAGCGGCAACATGAAAAAAAAATGAATCATTAACAATAACAACAACGGTACTAATCTATTCACACAAAAACCCCAACACCCTAAACAACATAAACATTAGTTCTTGAAAACCCAAACACAAAATAGAGGCATCAACCGTTAACAAACAACAACCACTTTAACCTAACTCCATCAACAGCAATCACAAAGAACAACCTAACCCCAACATCCTAAACAACATAAACATTCATAAAAACTAAAACTACAAAAACTAAAATAACGGAATCACAAACATACCCAAAGTAAACGACGATACTGGCTAGTGAGAGAAAACACACAACCTAAAAACACAAAGAAATCAACGAAAGTGAGAATGTATGAGTCACCACTTACACTGGATTGTGGAACACAGGTGGCGATCATGCAATTAGAAGACATTGTTAGTGGGATATAAGGTAGGTCGTTAGTGACTACGATTAGGTAAGATCGGGTCGAAATGCTAGAGAAGAGACACGTAACTAAAAATGGAGCGGACGGGTGGACCTACTTGGGTGTCTACCAAAAGTCGGGTTAATAATATAAAAAGGAAATAAGAGATGCAAAATACCCGAGTTTAATAATAAACAATGTTTCAGATCCGATTCTATAATAAAATATTGAAATAAATCTTAATGATTGTTTATATTTAAAATTACTAATCTATACTACATTATAATGGAAAAAGCACTCATTCTTGAAATGTTAAAAATTCCTATATTCCTTATCTATGTATAAACCAATACACACCAACCCATCACATACCTAAAACACACACACACACAATCTCTCTCTCTCTCTCTCTCTCTCTCTCTCTCTCTCTCTCTCTCTCTCTCTCTCTCTCTCTCTCTCTCTCTCTCTCTCTCTCTCTCCACCAAACCATGACCAGAATCACGACGGAGACCACCACGTAACCACGACCAAAACCACATAACCACCACGGAAATTACCACTCTATCTTGTTAATTATTTATAGTCATTTCTAGCCCTTTTTCTTATTAATACGCCGTAGCATATTAGGGACTTTTCTCTTTCTCTCTCTCTCTCTCTCTCTCTCTCTCTCATCACCACAACAGCAACTCCACTAACCATGACAGAACACGTCGGAGACCACCACGTAACCACAGGACCAAAACCACATAACCACCCGGAAATCGCCCACTTATCTTGTTAATTTTTATAGTGCATTTTAGCCCTGTTTCTTGTTAATTACGTCCCGTGGCATATTAGGGCCTTTTCGTAGCTTATTTGATAAGCTAGCTTATCCAGCTTATTTTTTCTAGGTTCTTCATAACATATAGGACTTTTGTGCATTTTTTCAGATTTTTCCATAATTGTTTAATATTTTTTATTATTTTTCTTTTTCGAAATTTTTAGAAAGTCATTTAAAATTAGTAAATTAATTCAGAAAATTACAAAAAAATAGTTTTTTAGTTTTAGAAATTTAAATAGATTAAATAGATTAAGTAGGTTTTTAATTCATAAAATTTTTTTAAAAAAAGTCAAAAAAATATAATTCTTTTTTTTTTAATTTTTTTTATCATTTAGGACTTAGGAAAATTAAATTTGCTTTCGTAGGGTTAAATCTGTAGAATTTGGTTTTTTAAAGAACGGGATTTGGTCTCGTTATCATTTTTCTTGTTTTAGCTCTAATTGCTTTCTGTTTTTTTTTTTTTTTTAGTTTTGTTACATTTAGTTGTTTTTGCATGTTATTATTGATTTATAAAAACCCAAATCAATTTTGTATTATTCCCAAGCATAAATTCTCAAACCATTCTCGATTTCAAATTCACGCTCGTCGGGACACGACCCGGGAAGGTTTTTTAGGATTTTACTTTGGATAAAAAGTAAAATCTTTCTAAAAGCCTCTTGGAATTCTTATCATTGATATTTTTCCTTATTATATTTATATTATATATATTTAAATTATATATATTTATATATACCAAAGGAATCAAATCAATTTTTGGCGCCGCTGCCGGGGAGGTCGTGAGACGATTATCGAGTTGAAGTTTATTGTGCCTTGAAGACCCTTCCTCGTGAAGTTATCATTTTCGTTTGTGAATATTTTCCTCTAATTAAAATAAAAAAAATACAAAAATATTTTTTATTTTCTTTTATTAGTATATTTATTAGATAAAAACAAGAAAAAATCAAAAATATAAAAACATTGTCTTTAATAAAAATCATCATCAATATAATACTCTCAACTTTGAGTGTTTCCATTAATAAGTTCCCAAACAAAAGATTAAAACTTGCATTTGTGTCACAGGTGAATTTACGGCTCACCTTTAAGAGATTAACATATATAGAGGGGTATTTTAACTCCCTGTGTTTTCAAGTCATTGACGACGTTCGATAAATCCGCAATGTACCTTTTGTATTGTACGCGTTTGCTTTAAATCGTAAATGTTAAGCTAAATCGCGTAAGCTAAAAATTAGCGTTCAATGTAAACGGGCATCAAACAATTAAATGTTTACATCAAACAAGGGTTAAGTAATTATTTTGAGGATAATTATTAACTTTGTTTATTTTATTTTTATCGGATACGTAAAGTGTATACGTTTCACGATAAATTGTATTTAGGCATACCCGGAACCACCAAAACTTTTCTACGCTTCAACAAATACCCACTTTTATACCCAATACATAAAAGTTGGTCAACAACATCACATATATCCTCTCATTGCCGAAATTATGGCCATAAATTCAAGTGATATAAGAAACTCTTTCACTTGGTCAATGTACAACATCTTTCATTAAACCACACCATACCTCATTAAAGCCTACCCATACCTTGTCTATTTGACCAAGACTATGACCATGACTCCCTAAAACCCTCAACATGTTCCTTTGACTAGATCTATATCATATATACATGCATTACTAGTAAGAGAACATATACACATAAACACTTAACTAGAAAATCAAACAAAACCTCCTTTTTCCTCTCTATATGCTACGGCATCAAGCAAGCACTCAACCAAATCCATAGCAATTTTTCTTCAACCCATACACTCCTATACACATCTATCCTAAGATATTCTAAGGTGATCCCAAGCATTGGCTAACCTTTTTCAAGGATTAAACAAGAAAGGAGAAGTTAGGGTTTTCATTTGGAAGCTAGGGTTTTCTTGGTTATAACCTTGGGTTTAAAGTCTAAACAAGGGTTTAGCACTTATTTCTCATCTCATACATCATCCCTAAGGTCTTCTAAATTCCTTTATACTTTTTATTATCATTATTTTATGTGTTATATGTTATATATGGCTAAATCACCACTAAGGACTTTTAAATATGTAAAAAGAGTTAACACTTATGTTTATGAATTTACACACTTTTTCTTATGTCATATGGTCATATATATCATGGAAAAATAGATGTAAAAGTATGTTAACGTGTCGTTTAAGTATAAACATGTTTAGGTATAAATTAGGGTTTTAAAGTTTACTTAAAAAGGTTGTGATTAAAAGTATGCATAAATGTATAAAAGGGTGTTTTGTTTCGAACTTCATACAGTAGGTTAGTCATTTTATAAAAATAATACGCCTTATGACGATTCCAAAATGATAAGAAACTCGAAAAACCGATTTATAACGAAAAAGATACGTTAATTACGATTTTACGACGAGAAATACTTTTATAAAACTATTTTTATAAAAAGCACTATTCATTACAGCAACTCATATTTTTAAAACATCAAAAATATGATATAACTTTTAATTACGAGATCGTACTCGAAAGAATCGCTAAAAACGGAACTATAACGAATAAACTACGACATTTTCGATAATTAAAGTTTATAAAAGTAATTTTATAAACTATGAACAGTAAAAGTACTATTCATCAGCGGACCCAACTTTATAAAATATAATACATCTTTTAATAACAAAGACGTACTCGAAGGAATCACTAAAATCGGGATTAAAACGAATAAGTTATTACGATTACAAGTTTACGCTAATTAAAACCCTAAAACGAGTAAGGAGCTGTCGTGAACAGTAAAAACACTATTCATCGCAGAATATCAAAAACTTGAAAATGTAATATTTTGATCACTCGTCTTACTACGAAGACGTGGACGTAAGAAACGCGAGCAACGGACTTAAAACGACCAAATTAGGTCATTTTTACGAAAAGTATATTTATAAACGTTTTCACTTTATAAATATTATTTTACTAAAACGATTAGTCGGTGATTATGCTATATAGAATATTGAGTGGTTATCAAAGTGCTATAATACTAGGGAGTTTCATAATGAGGCCTCTTCGGATGGCGTATCGACGAGTTGTTGGATTTACGATTTAAAGTGTCCTAACTCCTCGTACGTCATGTCATGACCTCTTTAATTATGATAGCCCGAACGATAGTACGATGTAACAACTATAAGATTATATTCAATGTTATTAATTAAAGTACTCGGTACTTATACGACCTTAATTTAAATAGGTTGCATCTAAACGTTTTGCGTGACGTTTTATCTGTGTTATTTGGACTATCAGTACTCAAGGTGAGTTCATAGCCCCACTTTTTGAAGGTAGTTCATAGCCCCACACATTTTTACAGTTTACTGATATTTACTATTATGAGGGTGTAAACATGCTTGTTTTTACCAAATTGGAACGCAAGTGGATATTTTTCATTGATTACATGATTTGCCATAAGGAGGTGATAACCCAAGTTAAGCCCATTATCATGAACTGTCAATTCATAGATGGTATTTGGGAATTACATAATGTGAGCGCGAAAAGTTATTTAATAGATCTATTTGGGAAAGACCTCTACCGTTCTGGTGACTATCTAGCACCGGGAACAAACATTATAGCATGTCGAATCAGGGATTGTTTCGGTTAAACATCAATTTCGGCTGAGTAGCATATTTGCAACAAGCTGTCGAGGCTTCAGTGTCATGAGCTTAGTGTAATAATTGTAATCTGTTTTGTGATTGTTTCATATGTTGTCTAAACATCACGGGAAGTCTTGCGGTTCCTCATAATTTAAATACAAAACCAAGAATTCACCAACATTTTTGTTTGACGTTCTAAGCAATTGTTTATCAAGTAGGTCAATAGGCACGATGTGCAAGGATGCAACGGGTTACATTTTGGATTGCACGCTTAATAAGACTTTTATATCATATTATTTGGGAATATCTATGTCAACTTTGTAATATTAAAACAAAGGAACAAGTGAAGCTATAAGCTTTTGTAATATGTCTTTTAATTAAATCCAATGTATCAATTTAAATGACTTTTTGTGTCGTTCTTATATATATCTTATGCTGTTGATCTTGAAGTAACACGCCCCGGATCCTTATTCCGCTGCAACCCATTTTGGGGGTGTTACACCAGAAAACCTATAAAAGGAGGGAGTTATTAGAAATCGTACCTTTGCCAATAATGTTACCATAAAGATTACTATCGAAAATGACATTACCTCCATTGTATGCCTTGTAGGTGGAGAAGAGCTTTTGGTTGCTCATCATATGTTTAGAGCATCTACTATCCTTGATGCATTTTATCGGGCTCCATGTAGACTCCAAGGCATATCTCACTTGATGTGTGAGCTACAAGACATGTTTTGTCTTTGACCTTCTCATCATCTTCTTCACCACTATCACTCCAAGAGCCTCCAACAAAGGCTCTTTGGTTCTTGTCTTTCGGTGGTTTTGGACATTCTCCAATGAGATGATTCGGGTCGCCGCATCTAAAACATTTTCTATCACTTTTACCGTTCTTGTCATCACGGTTTCTTTGATACGTCTTTTTGTCGTTCCGAGGTTGTCTCACGAATCTACCTCTTCTCTTAAAGAACTTCTTGAAATCTCTTACCGCCATGGCGTACTCTTCGTCTTCACTACCGGAAGTCGAACACTCTTCATCACTAGATTCTTTCTTAGCCTTTAAAGCAAGAGATTTCCTTTCAACTTTTGCTTTGACTATTTCGGAATCTTTCTTGATGATCATCTCATGGACTTTGAGGTTTCCAATGAGCTCATCAAGAGATAGTGATGTCAAGTCTTTCGACTCTTCAATAGCCGTGACTTTTGCTCTCCATTTAGGATGTAGAGCCCTAAGAAACTTCCTTACGTAGTTCTTACTAGAATAACCTTCATCAAGAGCTTTAAGACTAGTAATAATAGTATTAAATCTAGCAAAAGCACTATCTATAGATTCGTCTTCGGAAATGACGAATTGTTCATATTGTTGAACCAAAAGGTCGATCTTATTATCTTTGACTTGGCTATTACCTTGATGGGTGATTAGCAAAGTTTTCCAAATTTCTTTTGCCGTATTGCACATGAAAATTCTTTCATATTCTTTTCTTGGCAAGGCATTGTAAATAACCATTTTTGCTTCATTATTTTTCGCAAGTTTCTTTTTGAGATCATCGGTTTGTTTTTCAAAAGGGATAACCTCATCTAATTTGGTTTCCGGATTTTGTGCAATAGGTTGAAAATCACCATTGGTAATAACATGCCAAAGATCTAGATCTTTTGATTTAACATATGTCTCGAATCTATTTTTCCAATAAATAAAACTATCGCTTTCAAAGAGTGGTGGTCTTTGCATGGATTGCCCTTCTAGATATTTGTCGGAATCCATAGATCGATCCAAGCTTTAAAATACAATATATTTTAAAAATCTTGAGTGACCTTGCTCCTGATACCAATTGTAGGAAACTAGAAGGGGGGGTTGAATAGTTTACCGGTTAATTTAATAAGCTGAACCTTTCACTTTTTAATAACAAATTTCTTTTTAATCTTGTTAACTTGTAGCTTATTTCTTTTTAGACATCTCTAGTATACATCACAATCTCCATTTATCTTCTTTTGGTTTTCATTTTCATTAATTAATAAGCTAGGAATAAGCAAAAGTTAGAAAAGTTAGATTTTCAAAAGCAAAACCTAAGTTTCTGTTAAGCAGTTTAAAAAGCTAATTTTACTCGAGATTTCACATGTCAACAAGCTCCTTTAGGCAAGAAAACCGTTTACATCAAACGTCGCATACTTTCTTTATTTCTGACACTAAGCTAGATGTCGAGTCCTAATCTTAGCTAGAACCAATCTAAGACTTCACTAAGTCTTTACATACTCACAAGATATATACCCTTGGATTGATACACAATCCAAATCACATCAATACACAATTTACATACTTGGATCTACACACAATCTAATTTACACAACAACACTAAATATATGTAATGAAGATTTGTGATCTTGGGGAGGAAGAGAGAGATCACTTGATAACAATTTGTATATAGAAGAATACGATTGTTCTTCTCTTGCACTTGATTAGAGGAAGAAGAAGAAGAAGGGAGGAAGAAAGAATTAATCAATTGAAACAAGATCAAGGTATGTTAGTGATCACACGTGAATATGTGTTTTAGAAGAAATGAAGAAGAGAGGAAAAATAGATCTGAGAAATTCATGGCAGGAGGTTCAGTTTTTTTAGATGGGGTAGCCCATAATTATTACGGACCAAAAAATAACCGTGCTGGTGCGTCCATATATATAAGGGGCCGCCAGGCCTAAAAGGGGGCCGCCACTAGACTCCGCTCCCTTTTTTTGTCCTTTTGTGGTGAAGGTTGTATCTGTTATAGAACCTTCTATTTTAGGGGGAAATTTTTAATTTCAAAATTTATGTTTTTAATAAAACATTTCTTTAATGAATAAATATTTTATTTTTTATATTTTAGTAAAAACACATTGAAGAAATTGTAAGGTTTAAGAAAATAGTTTCTTGATCCTAACGTGTTTAAATGATCTATTTATCCATACTTTAAGTGATTAATCTTAGAAATAGAATTTTATGATTAGTAATTTATAAACGTTTAATTTTATCATAAACGTTTTTACATTTTGTTTTTATCAAAACATTGAGAGGTCAAAAAATATAAATAACGTTTTTAGACATTATTTGTATTAACACATATGTTGTTTAAAGCGAAGAAATATGTATTTTGTGTGACTATTGATCATCCAATAGCCACATGAATTCTATGTTTGTGTGGCCTTTTGTAATATGTGACCAAAAGTGTTAATAAGTGTGACCATATGTTGTTTAAAGTGAAGAAATGTGTATTTTGTGTGACTATTGATCATCCAATGGTCACATGAATTTTATGTTTGTGTGGCCTTTTGTAATATTTAGTCACACAAAGCATGAAATTTAATGATGACTGATTTCACATTTTGTTCTAAATAATAGCCACATGAATACTTTACGATGTGACTGTTATGAATATATTGGTCACATATAATCACCTTAAATGTGGCCATAAACATAATTTAGTCACACATTTGTGATATGTTGTGGCTATTGTAAAGGCATATAGTCACATGATCATGCTAGAAGTAAATGTGACTATACACATTAGCTTTTGGAGACCGTAGTCTGAGCGCTCTCCACATCGTCGCCGCACTTTAAACACACATATTAAGTTACGTGACCATATGTACTGGATTTTGGCTACACTTAAATAATGTGTGACAAAACATTTAGTGTGACCATATATGGCATTTGGTCATAGTGTTCAAGTGTGTGACATATATTTGTCATTATTTATATGTATATCGTGACTAATGATTCAACCTTACTTTTCATTTGTCATGCGTTCCAAATTCATATGTGGCTAAATAATTAGCAAAAGATAGCAGTCACCCTTATATAATGTGTGACAAAACTTGAATGTATGATTTAGACACATAAAAAATTACTTCAAGTGACCATATATGCCAATTTGGTCACATTGTTCAAGTGTGTGACATATATTTGTCACTATTTATATGTATATCGTGACTAATGCTTCAAGCTTACTTGTATTTGTCACGCGTTACAAATTTATATGTGGCTAAATAATATTACCAGTTACCTTTAGCCACATAATGTTCGAATGTGTGGCTATATAGTTCTAATGGTCACACAATTGAAATTTTCATCTGTGGCTAATTAGTAAATGTTGTCTATTTTGGTACCTTTAGCCACATAAATATGTGAATGTGTGGCCGTTCCATTTTGCCCATGTCTGACCAAATCTACTTTTTGTACTAGTGCAAAATAAACTGTCTCCAAGTCATAGAATGCCTAGCTCCACCCAACTGAAAACATAATGTGTCAGCTTCATCCAGCCTCAACTTAGTGTCACTCATCCTGCAAGTACTGAAGAACTTAAGTATAAACTCTCGAACTAACGGTCCCCTAATCTCAAATAATCTCCTCTATGCGTGGCTAGTGAATAGCTCTTGTCCCTCATCCCCAGTATAAACCATCCTCAACCTATCAGCTAAAGTCACCCTCATCTCCTCGGTCAATCCAGCAAAATCCAACACATGTACCCGGTTGACCTGCCTAGCAAAAATCGTCTCCAGTCTCTGCTCGAAATCATGTACGATCCCCTTAGTATACTCTTCTACTTGGTACCTGAGCCATAAATGTCTTTAATCTCTGGGTGGTAAGGGTGTCATATCAGCTAGTTAAGCCAAATCACTACACATGTTATATAAAATTTTACATTCTGATCTAGGGGTAAATGCGGCATGTTGGGATGTGATACGTTGTATACAGTTTCATGGGAACACTCCGTATCCGTTGGGTATCAATACAAAGTATTTTAGGGCTGATACGTCGTATAGAAATAACTACATATGGGGTATATGCAATACGGCGTATTAGTTCAATACATGAAACTAGATACGGCGTATAAGGTTTATGGGCTTCTTATCTTGAAAGAAATTCAGTACGTCGTATCCAGATTAATGGATACGTCGTATTGGGTTTAAATTTTGGGTAAAAGTGCTTGATACAGCGTATTCATTTTACTGGATACGCCGTATCGAAGTTGCAGTTAAAATTGAAATGTGTTTCCCATTTCTACCCGTTTAACCCATTTAAATTAATTTTTCAAACTAGCAATCATCAGTCTCGGCAAATGGGTAAGCATATAGGGGCATTACGGCAAATTGCAAAAACCCGTAAATCGAAATCTAAACCCTAACCCTAATCTATTTTAAAAAAAAGAGAGTAGAGTAAACAATTCGATCATACCTTATGATTAGAGTTTGAAAAATGATGAAACACAATACTTAGGAATTAATCTCTGAGAATTTTTTTAGGGTGTGGTAAAAAAGTATGTGTGTAAAAGTTTTATCTGGCATATCAGCTAGGTTTTTATACACAAACTCGATACGCCATATTGGGAATTGTCCAATACGCCGTATTGGGCAAAGTTGTTGATTAAGTCAGTTTTGGTTAAAAATAGTGGATACGGCGTATATGAGTTTAGTCAATACGCCGTATTCATCTATGGAGACCAATTTTTCTTAATAAAGTAAAAAAAAGTAAAAAAAAACGTACCTTGGCCTCCGTAATCTTCATGTGTAAGCACCATCCTTATAAAACAGCTTAGGGTCGAAGGGAATGCCAAACGACACATATGAATCTTTTCTTATTATTGTCTTTAAGCATTTATTAGACTCAACTGGTGTGGTGTTATTAATTATGCGAACAATGTTTTCCAATCGTAATTTATTATTGATTTCAACATGGTTGTTTACTGGTTCCGATTTCAAATCATCGACAAGAATTAATTTATAAGAAAATGAATCCTTGTTGCATGTTGATCCCAAATCTAGATCGATTCCTTACCTTGTAAAGAGTATGTTACCTTGGATAAATCCAAAATAACAATAGCAGAAACCTTGTGTGTATATCAAAAAGTATGCGGAATCTACTCTTTAATATCTAGAAGATATATCAATGAAACAGTAGATATGAATGAACAAAACACACGATGTAACAAAACACTTCAATATTATTAATGATAATAATATGAGTACTCTATCTTAGTACTAGGGTCACAACCTTGAAGCTTACAAGACTCTTAATCTCTGGATCTGTGTATGTGTATTTGTGAAGATATGTTATTGATATATATTCAACTAATGCCCTAGAGCCTCCTTTTATAGACTAAGGAGTCCTAGTCGGCTTACAATATATTCCTAAGATATCTCAATCTTTTCTAAACATAAACGTAATCTTCTAAATAAATACATGTATATCTTGTACATAAATATCTCAACACTTATCTTCACACGTATTCTTGTTCTCCAAACAATCTTTATCTCTTTAACGCGTCTTTATCCTCTTGACAGTAGAAAGTCTTCAAACAGTCATAATCTTTCCACCAGCAGCACTGAGCAGCAGTAACTTCTAAGAATCCATGAAGTCTTTTAAGACCCAACAATCCTCCCCTAAACTTGATGTTCATCATCTGAATCTCGAAAAGTTTTTCTTCTTAAAAGTCTTCATAGTCTTCAAAAAGATGCAATTCAACCATTCATTTTTCCTTTTTGTTTTGTTTTACCATAACTTTACAGTGATAACACATCTCATTTTGATGATCAGTTTTTGAAGTTCTTGTTGAGCATATTGTGATGGTAATTGGTGTAAGGTTATCATCTTTCAACCAACATAAAATGATAAGATGTACCAATTTACAAAGTAAACTCGAGATCTGAATCAATTCATCTTCCAAGTATCACCCTGTATCGCTTGTAACATCTCCATACATCACTTTTTATGTTTGGTTCAAACATAACTCTAAAATCTCCATACATTACTCTTTCAAATTCATCTTCAGGCCTTGTGTCACCATACATTCCCTTCACTATCCTCCAAAGAGCTTCAAAGTCTTCTCTCAACGATTCCTTTAGCATCCTATCATGTGAAGAGTATCTTTAAACTTCCATCTGCTCTAATCAATTCATAGATGTACTAACAACCCCTCTTTATGAAGTTTATACTTAATAATCATTGGCAATTTGGTAGCAAGTGGTATAGCATCAATTGCGATATCATCATCCTTTTTAACTACCAAAATATTCTTTAGCTCAACTTCATCATCTTCTTCAACTTCCTTTGACTCCTTTTCTTCCTCAACTGCATGTTTCTTA
Source organism: Tanacetum coccineum (assembly GCA_026074375.1). NCBI lineage: Eukaryota > Viridiplantae > Streptophyta > Magnoliopsida > Asterales > Asteraceae > Tanacetum > Tanacetum coccineum. The sequence continues at coordinate 9,665 of BQNB010110696.1, read as the reverse complement.
ATGAGGATCTCCTGCTGTGCTTTCACTGCTCTTTTTTCTTCCAAGCATCTGCCTTTCCGCTACCTTAGCTGTTTCCTCTCTACCTACTCCGTCTTTTCTTTGTTTTCCTGAGTACCTCAAAACCGGAGCTACAAAGTTATTTACTCTCTCATTTTCCTTGTCCAACAACTTTTGAATTCATCAAACTCTTTCCTTTTAGTATTTTGTAGTATATTCTACCCATGTGCTTAAGATCATAACATTGAGTTTCTCTTTGTGTGCCTTTAGTTGAGTCTGTTTCTCTTTTCTTGTGCTTTAAGTGCAAAAAAATGCTTTCTTCTTTTCTCCATCAGTTCCATAAACAGTTTTGCTTTTTCCTCATCTGTCAACTCCTCTCTTTCCTTTGATTAGAGTCTCTCAGCCAGCACTCTATCAACCTCCATCATAGCTTGTGTATTTTCCCATGACTCAACCAATGCTATGTTGGCTTATTCTTTTTGTTTCCTTGCCACTTTGCGCTTCTTAAAATTCAGCATCCCGTTTTGCTGAATATCCTTGCAATTTGTTCATCAAGAGCAATTTGATCTTTTCTCTTCAAAGGAACTTCAGGTTCAATCATAATACCTTTTCCTTTATCTTTAGAACTTGAAGGTTTTATCTCTTGTGGAACTCTGAACTCACTTGGCTCCTGAACAACCACCCCTTTATCCTTGGGTCTTGTAGTTGTTGTTGTTGTATCAGCAGTAGTAACAACTTTAGGCTTAGCTGCTTTAATCTATATAAGTGTCTGAGCCAGAGTGATTTCCTCATTTGTTGTAGGAACAACACTATCATCACCAGCAGTAGTAACTACTTCACCAGCAGTACTATCATCAAGCTTCTTAGTACTCTGTTCATTTTTCCCATCAACCTTGGCTTCCACAGGTATCTCAAAATCATCCAAAACTCTAGTATCAAATATCAAGTCATCATCTTGTCTTTCTTGAGTTTCATCAACCAAGGAAACATAAACATCAGCATCAATATCTTCAATACTCCTCCCACGTTTGGATGCATCTTCAGGAACACCCAAACTCTCCTGATCTGTAGAGGACTCAACTCTCCTAGACATACCAACTTTCCTGAGCCTTTTCAAACCTGTAGGTTGATATGTGTGAAAACACATATCCATTTTATATCAAAATAGGCCCTAAAAAGACAAAATTGTGCTTTAAATGCTTGAATACTGCTTGTTTTGTCTTTATGATTGTGTAGGTGAGGATATTGCAAAAATATAAAGAAAATGGTTAAACCGGGCAAAAACAAACACGGGAACGGAAGAGCACGCAAAGAGCTGGAAGAAAGCTATCAAAAGTCAAGAATGGTCAACTCAAGTCAACCTTTGGTCAACTTAAGTCAATTCACAAGAAGACAAAACCCATCAAATTTCCAAATCAGCCCTCAAGATAAACCAAAATTCATAAAAAGCCCTTTAAGCCCTAACGGTCGTTATCTCTTTATAATATAAGAGATAACGTTCGTTATCTACTTATAACCCAAAAACAAACCTAGCCCATTTCTTATAAACCCGGCCCAAGTCAACCCCGGTCAAATAATCAAACGGATAAAAAAATAATAAAAAAAACGCGGGTAATCCCATTTACAATTCATCATCTTCAAGGTTTTACCACAGGGTCAAAAACAAGGGGCAAGTATAAATCAAGGACGTAGAAAGGTAATTCGAAGGATAAAGTACAAGCTGACAGGGTTCAACGTCATTGAGAGACTCCTATTGTTCAATCCCCTCAAAGAATGACATGTGGTCTGACAAGTAGCACATCAAGGACAGAGAATTTGCACTAATGGTACTCACAAAAGAAGCACAAGCCTGTCACAATCATGGATTGCCACGCTGGCAATCCGTGTGAGCCAAGATATGATCAAACAGCCAAGATTAATCTTCTAATGATTGAAGGAATGAAGGGCAGGGATTGAGAGGAGCTTGTAAATAAATTTGGGCCTAGAAGCTTCAAGGTGAGGCTATAAATAAACCCCCTTACTCACACACATAGGGAGATATTTTTTTGAGATATATATTAATTTAGCTTATCTAGTTTTAGCTTAAATTTGTAGTATTCCCCCCCCCGCCCCCCCCCCCGCCCCGCCACCCCCCACCGCTCTTATTTTTCCGTTTCCATTTTCCAAGTATTGTACTCTCATTTTCACTATAATGTAATCAGTTTATATTAATGAAAGCAAGCTTTTCCTTATACACTTTGTCATAAGCTCTTAATCTTTCAAATGTTGGTTATTGTTTCATAAGCTTGTGTTAAGCTCTTATAAAGCTCTTCTAGTCTATACCTGCGGAATTGATCTCATATAACACAACATAAACTGTTTCCAATTTCTATAAACAGTTAAACTAATCTGAAACACGGTAGAAAATGTGGGATATAAGCTTATGGATTGATGGGGTAAGCTATGGAAGACCCATTGGACTTTAGACTAGATTATCAATAAGGACAGCAGCAGCTTGTTGACAAGCTCTTGAGGCAAATTGAGCTTTTGTTTAGCTAAAGCTCCTTGTAAGTTCCTCATTTTCTATTTCTGTCTTTAATTCCTAGTTTGAGATTTGCTTATACTCTAGCCTATTTAATTTTGGCTTATTGTATGCTTCGGATTGCTTATTAGTGTGTTTAAAAGCTGTTCATTAATTGGTACTAAGTTTCAATTACTAGACCTGTTTTCCATAAGCAAAAATGAGTGTTATGATTTTTAAGAGGGTGTTTGGCACAGCAGTACTAACCACAAGTTAGTACTGCTTGTGGCCTTTGTGGTCTTTGATATTTGTTTTAATCTTCAATCTAAGTCTGTCTAAACTAGGTTTAATAGTAGGATTAGGTAAAAATAGTTTTTCATAAGTAGATTTAATATAAGTTCAAATCTGTCAAGTGTCATTTGCAATATTAGTTTAGTTCATTTCTAGATTTAGTAATTGCTTTAATTGCCTTTAGTTTTATGTTCTAAGTATGTTAAGATTGTTTTCTTAGGCCTGCTTTGATAGGGTTTTAGATTAATTAATTAGAAGGCTAACTGCATCAGCAGTTAAAACATAAAAAGCTCATTTTCAAGTTCAAATTTCAATTAGTTAAAGTAGTTGATAGCTTTAGATTTTTAGAATATTAGTAGCTTATAGGATAATTTCTATTTGTCTCAACTTAGTTTTTAAAAATTAGCTTATTCTATTATCTGTTTTTAGCTTTTAAAGTCAGTTGTTTTACTTTTCTTTAAAAAAAATTCAAAGACAGCATAAGCTGTTTAAATTGTCTGTTTTCACAAACCTTTTTCAATAAGCTCTTAAGTTTCAAAATTCTTCCAAAAAGCATTTTCTTATAGCATTTAAGCTATTCTTTCAGAAAAGTCAAGTTGCAGTTACTAAGGTGCTTGTTTGGTTGCTCAAAATTAAGCTCAAAAGTGCCTTAAGGTCTGTTTGGTTGTAGGGTGTGCATAAGTGCTTATTGTGCTTTTTCAGCTTATGGCTTGTAATTTTGTGCTTATTTCTGTCATAATAAGCTCACTAGGTTAAAATTAGCTTGTTAGTTGCTTAGCTTTTCATTAGGATAGCTTACTATGACTTTTAGGCTTAATTAGTTTAAGTGAAAAAACCAAAAAGCTTAGTTTGAGTTTTGTCAAGGTTATTTTTTTTTTTTTTAAGCAGTTTTAATATAGCTTAGTTAGAAGCTTTCATAAAAAGTTGCTTTAATTAAAAATGCTTATTTTTAGGTGCTAAACAACTTTGCTTTTATAAGTTTTTGAAAAAAAAGGAAAGTGGAAGTCGGGGGTGAGCAAGACTCGAACCCCCGACCTCAACACTCTCAACCTTTATAACACACACACTACCACTGCGCCCTTGGGTCTTTTTCATTAGACTCTTGCAACATTTATTCTTTATACTCATTTTGGCCTTATAAGCTAATTAAGCTGTTATAGCTTATTTCACAGCTTATTCAATAAGCTTATTTTTCCTAGGTTCTATATAGTATAAGCTATTTTCTGTAATTTTTCTAGAATTTTTATAGTTCGTTTAGTATTTTTAAACATTTATTTTCATTAAAAACTTTAAAAAATCATAAAAAATAGAAAAATAATCAAAAAAATATAAATCTTTTTTAGAAAATTTTATTTTATCATAAAGTTCATAGGAAAATTAGTTTTGCTTTCGTAGGGTCTAATTTGCAAAATTTTGTTTTTTAAAGAACGGGATTCGTTCCCGTTCTCGTTTTTCATGTTTTAACGCTCATTTTAACTCCGTTTTGTTCTAGTTTTCTTTAAACTTACTTTTTAGTAAAATAGAGTCCATTTAAAAAGAAAATTTTAAGTTAGGTTTATTTTTAGTAATTTAGGGTTTTTGACCTCCGTTTAAGGTCCCGTTTTGCGTTTTTAGTTAAATTTTGATTTCCCGTTCTTTGTCTTCATGCTTAATTGTTAGAATTTTTTTAAAAATAGACAATCAAATCAATCTTTTTTTCCAATTCAAATCATTGTCCGAACATCAAATGTGGTTTCAATTTCACAAGTCGTTGGGGGATAACGACCCGGGAATCATACTTCCCGGTTTATATACGTATTATATTATATATATTTGTGAAGATTTTCCTTTTTACCTTTGTCCTCAAGGGTAATTTGGTAATTTTCCATAATATTATATTTTATTATTACGTATATATAGATTCTGACGAATCAATTTTGGCGCCGTTGCCGGGGACTTGTGATTAAGATTCTCTCGTTTGAAGTTTGTTGATCGTGATTTGAAGACTCTTTCGTTTTTGAAAGTTTTGTTTTGTTAAAAAATTTAAAAAAAAATAAAAAATTATAAAATACAAAAAAGTAAAAAATATTTTTCTTTTTTTTTATTATAATTATTAAATAAAAAGAAAAAAATTCAAAAAAAAATATATAAAAAAAATTGTTCATAATAAAAAATAAAATAAACAACGTTGGTAAAAGAACACCAACAAATAATACCTTCAATTGAGGTATTATCCATTAGTAAGTTCCCAACTCGAATCAAAGATTTAAAAACTTACCATTTGTGTCATTTACGAAATACGGCTCACCTTAAAAAGTAAAATTTTTAAGAGCTACCGTGAAGTAAATTTGATTATTTGTTTTAAGTTGTCTTCTCATTATCCGTTAAAATAATTTGTTTAAAAAAAATATAAAAAAAATAAAAATTAGTTTAAATTTCCTTTTTCTACTATGTGCATGCGCACTCGTTCTCAAACCCGCAACCGTAACCGTCAAAAACAAGCCCAACCGGCTGTTGTTTAACCATTTCATTTAGAAGAACATGTTGTTAATCCACCCATAGTTCCAATGGCTGATAACTGGACTATGGCACAATTGCTCCAAGCACCCACCGAGGGGTACGAGGATGCAATTGTAATTCCTGAAATCAATGCTAATTTTGAGTTAAAGCATGGTTTGATCAATCTTGTTCAAAACAAACAGTTTTTTGGACATGATAAAGAGGATCCACATGCTCACATCCGTTATTTCAATAATATTACTTCAACAATGAGATTTTCGGACATCCCGAACACGTCAATTAAGCTTATGCTTTTTCCATTTTCTCTCGAAGGTTTAGCCCGGATTTGGCTACAGAAAGAACCTTATCGATCAATTTTGACATGGGACGATCTTGTTTCAAAATTCATTAATCAATTCTTTCCTCCTTCAAAAACGACAAATCTTCGAAACGAAATCACGAGATTTCAACAAAGATTTGACGAGTCGTTTTACGAGGCTTGGGATCGATTTAATGATCTTCTTTGAGCATGCCCACATCACGGATTTTCAGAATTACATCAACTAGATACGTTTTACAATGCTTTGAATGCTAATGATCAAGATTCGTTGAATTCTGCTGCGGGTGGAAACTTTTTGGATAAGATGCCTCGTGAATGCTTGAGAATTATCGAGAGTAAATCCAAGGTTCGTAATTCACGAAACAAGGCAGTCGTTGCCAAAGTGAGTTCGAATTCATCTACCCCCGGAATTTCACCCGATGTTGCTGCTCTTACAACCGAAGTTTCTGAACTTAAGAATATGATGAAGACTATGCTTATCGACAAGCAAAAAGCCCAAGCTCCCGTGCCCGTAAAAGCGGTCGAGCAGAGTTGTGTAACTTGTGGAGGTGCTCATTCTTATAGAAATTGTCCCGCCACCGATGGCAATGTTTATCGAGACAACATTCAAGAGTACGTTTCATAAGCTGCTGCAACTAATTTCAATCAAGGAAATACTAATTCTAGACCTCCGATGGTTGCAAACCAAATCCGACCTCTTGGTTTTCCTCTAATTCCAAACAATCAAAACTGGTTCAATCAGAATCAAGGAAATAATTTCAACCAAAATCAGGGAACCAATTTCAATCAAAACCGTGGAATTATCAACCTTCGACTAGTCAACCACCGGTTTACCAAGCTTACCCTTATCAAGCTCCCGCTCTATAAATGCAAGGTGTTTCAAAGACCAGTTTTGAGAATTATATCAAGGCTAATGATGCAATATTAAGGAATATGCAAAATCAAGGCCAAGGTTTACAGACCCAGATGACAAATTTAACGGAAATGCTTTCTAAGTTTGTAAATTCCAATACCGCTTCAACTTTGAGTTCAGGTTCCCTTCCAAGTAACACGATTACTAACCCGAAGGAAGACTTGAAGGGTATTACTACCCGAAGCGGGGTTGTTTATCAAGGACCTGCGATTCCTACTACTTCTCCTAAAGTAGTGGAACATAAAACCAAGGTGACAAAGGATATGGTTTTTCCTACTAATAATGGAATTACCGGAGACGTCCAACCTTCGATTGTCCCAGTTGAAAACCAAAATCCGGTTTCCAAGCCAGTTGTTGCTCCTGTTAGTGCGTCGATGCCTAACCCGAAACCGTCAATTCCTTATCCTTCAAGGCGAAATGATGAAAAGCGCCGTGAAAACGCTAACGAACAAA
>BQNB010110695.1:2287-19275 GCA_026074375.1 Tanacetum coccineum | reverse complement strand
CCCACAAAGCTTCATCAAGTTTATCGGACCACGAGGCATGGTTTTCTCCAACCTTCCTTTATAGAATACGTTTTAAACCTCGATTGGACACCTACACTTGACCGCTCGTTTGAGGGTGATAAGCGGTAGCTAGACGATGAGTGACCCCATACTTAGACATAACTTTAGCAAACTGATTGTTGCAAAAATGGGTCCCACGATCGCTTATAATAGCTCTAGGTGTACCGAATTGGGCAAAAATGGGTTTTAAAAACTTAACTACAACTCTAGCATCATTTGTGGGGAGCGCCTTTGCTTCCACCCACTTCGAAAGATAATCTACGGCAACGAGGATGTATTTATTCCCATGTGAAGACAGAAATGGTCCCATGAAATCAATACCCCATACATCGAAGATTTTACAAACTTAGATAGCGTTTTGAGGCATCTTATCTCGTTGTGAAATCTTGCCTTATCTTTGACACATATCACAAGATTTGATCATTGTATGAGCATCTTGATATATAGCAGGCCAAAAGAATCCGACATCAAATACTTTTCGAGCAGTGAGATTGGCACTATGATGGTCCCCGGTGGGTCCTTTGTATGGTCCTTTCCCCGGTGTGGGTCCTCCTGAACAAGCTTGTTGGGGGATGGGGGATATTTCATTAGTTTCTTGCCCATGCAAAAACTCCGTTTCGGATTGGGAATTTGCAATATTAGGCCCCCCCAACAAATTACGGGAAAGGAAAAAAAAAAAAAAGGAAATATAGGGCTCGCTTTCCCAGAAAAAGTATATGGTTTAAGTATCTTTGAAAAATAAAAACTTTTCTTTTTTTTTTTGTTTGTAAGTTGTCCAATATATACGGTTGGGGGGATTGGTAAAAAAAAAATTTTCCCCCCGCATGGAAAAAAAATTTGCATTGTAAGTCCGCCAAAATAAAGGGATTTGGGGGTACTTTTCAACTAGAAATAAAAACTTCCTAAAGAGTTTCTCTGAAATAAGGAAAAAATAATGTTCCAATTTAGTCCTTGGATTTTTCTAACCCCAAACAATTCCCTTATGGTTTGGAATTCTCAAGTCTAGATCTTAAATGAATTGGGGCCGCAAAAGATTCTTTCACTTAGTAGCTGATTTATTCCAACCGGGATATTGGGTTTTGATATTCCAAAATAATTTTTTTCTTAATTAGTAGGGAAAGGAAAAACCCACCCGCGAGGAAAACCTCTGGCTTTCCCTTAGGTCTTGTTTGTTCATTTTTAAGTTACTTTAAAAAGGCTTGGCAAATCTTGTGATGTTGAATCCGTATTTATTATACACTACGGCTTTTAGATTTTGACAAAATGGATTTATTGCCGGAAACTTTTTAAAAAAAGAAAATTTAACCCCACTTCGGCAAGGGATTCTTTCCTCTCCGTCGTAAGGTGTAATATCTTGGAAATTTGAGCTAATCGGTCGGTCATTTGGTTCTTTTATCGCGGGGGGATACTGTTATAGGCTGCTGGGATGAAAGTGGTGCTTCGATCTTCGTTTGTTTTTTCCTAAAATTACCGCCAACCGATCGCCAAAAGCGCTTGCTAATTCACAAAACATATGTTCGGGAATAAAAAAAGGGTTAGGTTCCAATCGGGGACAAACTAAAGGGATTCGGTGGCTTAGGAAAGAGAAGCTTCAGTTAAAGAATTTTTCTTTTTTTTTCTAAGGAGGGGTCTCAAAAAGCATGGGGGGAAATTAACACTAATTTCCTTAGAAAACACAAACGGTGTTTCCTTTCTCCCATTTAAGGTGGGGACGTCATCGGGGATTTCTAAGGGCTTATTTTTTGGGAAAAAAAAAAATAATGGTCTTGGGAATTAAAAAAAATCAGTTCAGTAAAAAAATAAAACCCCGCATTTTGACTAAGGGGGGAAAAAAAAAAATTTCCTTATACCACCTTTTACGGTTTGAAGTCGGGGTGGAGTGGAGCTTAAGAGATAAAACAATCGGGACTTTAGCACGATTAGCTACACGAATCGAACCTTCAAATTCTCGGAACTTTTGAAAATTTTTAAAAATAAGGGGGGGGGGGCCCTTAAAACACATCCTTTCTTTCTTAAAAATTTAAAAAGGTGGGACCACTTTGGGAGTGTTAGGTACAAACACAATTTATTCATAAATTTTATATTATTTAATCCCGGTGAAAAAAAAAAAAATTTTTCCTTTTCCAAAAACAAATAAATACTTCTCAAAACAAAGAGGAAAAAAAAATTTATTTAAGGGTAAAAAATCTCACTAAAGAAAAAAAAAAAACCCACAAAATTTGTTATATTTTTTTCCGGGGGGGGAAATGTATTGTACCTTTTTTACTCGGTTTCGTTTGTTTTTTCCCAAACGGAAAAAAAAATCGTGAAAATTTGGGGGGAATTTGGGAATAAATTCGGATTGGATGTTAAGATTGATAAACGGGAAATTTTTTTGGGAAATTAATTTGGATTTTACACTACAAATAATATAATACACGGGAATTTCAAAGGGGAAAAACAATTAACTTAGGGCTCGGAAAAATTTAAAATGCACGTAAAAAATAAAAGTTAAAAAAAAAACGTAAAGTAAAAATAAAAAAATGGAATTTTTAAAAATCTAAAAGGCACGACACTTTTAAAACATTATATTTTATACCTAAAAATACCAAAATTTAAATAAGGAATATATTTTAGGAAAAAAGGGAATTGGAATTTTTTTTTATCTATTTTTTGGAAAATTTTTTTTTATTGGAATTTCTAAAAAGGGATTTATTTGAATTATCAAAAATAAAAACATTTTTCTAAAAAAAAAAAAAAATTAAAAACACTAAAAAAAATTTTATACTTTTATTTTTTCAAAAATCTAAGGAATTTAAAAAATTTAAAAATTTATTGGCAAAAAAAAAAAGAATCAAAAAATTTCTTCCAAATATTTTTTCCTATTTTTATTTGGGTATTTTTCTAAGGGAAAAAATAAGTAAATTCACTAAAATAAAAATCTTTTTTTTATTTCTAGAGGAAAAAATTTACAAATATTTTTTTAAACTGGGAAAAAAACAATATGGGGGAAAAAAAACAAAATGGTTTTTAGAAAACTTACAAAGGTTAGCAGGAAGGGAAAAAAATTTTATTTGACAAACAAAAAAGGCCCCAAAAATTTTATAAACTTAAATTTCGTACCAATTTGATTTCCAAATTACAAATAACAAAAAAAACCTAAATTTTATAAAAACTAAAAGAAAATTTTCCAACAAAAAAAAAAAAAAAATTAAATTAAAAAACATATTTTTAAAATTTTTCTAGAAATAAAGCCGGGGTTAGAAGTGAAAAAAGAAAGGGAAAAAGTTAAAAGGGCTAGCGGGGGCAGAAAAAACTTGTTCTAGAATTTTACCCCACTCTATTGGAAACGGATTAAAACCCTAAACTATTGGAAAAAAAAATGTAACAAAAAAACAGGGTCCTCGCGATTCAGCTTATTTTTGGGCTTATTTAAAAAAAAAAAAAAAAGTGAGAATATTAGCAAAAAACTCAAAAAAACTAACGCAAAGTTATTAAAGGGGGCTTATTCTAAAAAAACAAAAATTTAATGAGAGGGGGGCACACTTCTATTCTTTTAAGAACTAATAATAGCTAATAAAAACACTTCAGGCTTTTTTGCTAAAATTGTTACAGGTATACAAAGAAGCTTTTAAGAAATGGCTTATTTCGTTTTTTTTGTTATTATTTGCTTATTTCAATATGAAATTAAATAAAACCAAAAAGGGAAGCTGCTTTAATGCCTGAAGATGTGTACCATATGTGTAATCTAACAAGGAATAAAATAAGCTTAACTTGTCTAAAAAACAAAAAAAATTTACAAGGGGGGGGGAATTTTTGCTATGGATAAAAAAAATAAATGCAAGTTTTAGGCTTAATTAAAAATGTTTTGGAAAAACAACAACCAGCATTGGCTGTTGTTGGCTGTTGCATTGGGACCAACCTAAAATGAAGCTTAAAAACTTTGAGGAGAGAAATTTTTTTTAAAACCTTCACTAAAAAAAAATAATAAATACCTTGTATTCTTGGGCCTGGGCTTTTAAAAAAAACCAATTTTGAAAAACCACTTAGAATAGCTGAAAAAATTTCTTACTTAAAGATTAAATAACCACTTTTCACTTTTCTTAAAAAAAATTGCCTGGTTTTGCTCGGCAATGATTTTTGTTTTAAAGCTCTTAAAAAACTTTTTAAATGCAAAAAAACAAACTAACTTTAAAAAAAACCTACTTTAAAAAAAAACTTGAATATATACTCCTTACAAAAAACCCCCACAAAAATAAAACTGAATATGAATAAAGACTTTATGGGACAATTTAGTTGAAATAGGGCTTAGGACTTTTACAAGGGTCAAAAAATAAAAAAAAAAAACTAAATCCATAAAACACATCCTTTTTTTTTTAGTTGGTACTGTCAAAAAACTAAAGAATAAAGCTTTAAAAATTTCTATTTTAAACTCTAAAAAGGCTTCTAAAAAACCTTTATATGCATTTAACTTTTAACTTAAATAAATGGGTAAAACTTAACTTTATTTCAAAAGCTAGTTATTAGTTATTAAAATTTCTACGGCTTATTAGTGAATAATAATAAGTTTTACTTTCTAGCTAGCCTTATTTTTACCACTTTAAAATATGTCAGGTTTTTAAAAAGGAGGAGAGCTTAAGGGAATTTATATACCACCAAAAAATGTAAACCATAATGAAAAAAATGGAAAAAAACAAAAAAGTAGAGTTTAAAGCTAAATAACAAAAACAAATTGGGGACAGGGTTTTGAAACAGGGAGAAAATGAATTTAGTGGGTTAAGAATAATGTAAAAAAGCTAGAAATTAAGCTGAAAAATTAAATCTTTGAGGAAAAAATGAATAAACCTGTGGAGGGTATTTTTGTTGTTCTTTACAAAGAAAAAGAACCAAAAAAGGCCATATCTTTGTAGAGTGAGTGGGGCTTAAAAAAAAAAAAAATAAATTTGCACCTTAAGTGGGCTCCTTAGCTCTTAATAACCTCCAATAAGCTGAATTTTTTTTAAAGCTTATTTGTTTTTCTTGGTTTACTTGCAAAATGAAACACCAAAATGAGGGCATCAAAGTTTGAAATTTCATTTTTTTGCTTTTGGAGTTAAGATTGGAACTAAAAGAGTTAATGAAAAGGGGACTTGAAAAAAAACAAATTTGGGGGGAATTGGGATTTGAGGTTATGGAAAAGTAAATAAATCTCTAAAGAGCTTATTGGAAAAGGCCTTATTGAATGGAAAAAATCAAGCTTTTTTAAAATTTGTAATCACAAGTTTTTAACAAAGTAACAACTTTGGAAAAAAAACCTGGTAAATGTTTTGATTAACTCAAAAATGGGATGGGTGGCAAACTTGTTTACAAAAAATGAAAAAAAAAAAAAGGGAGGGGGATGTACAAAAAGCTTAAAAGCTTAATTTCTAAAAGTAAAAAAACTTGGAAAAGAAAAAAAGAATGGGCTTTTAAAAAAATAATTGGAAGGAAAATCACAAAACTGGGAAAAAAATTAAAAAATCCATAAAAAAAAAAAACAACAAAATAACAACTTTGGAAATATTGAAACTGAGGGTTCCTATTTTAGAGGGAAATGACGAAGAGAGGTGGGAAGGAATTTCTTGAAATTTTCCAGATTGTGGCCTCTGGAAGCCGTTGATTTCATTATCTTTGATTTGTGGGGGCCAGTTTTGGATTGGGAATTATGTAGGTGTTAGATCCAATCAGGTGATTGCCCCCCCACGTGGGGGTTTTTGGATTTTTATGGATGTAGAGGGGAGGTTTATTAAACAAATAACAACTTGGGGAAGTGTTATAGATGAAAGGCGGGGGGTGTGGAATTTTTTGGTGATTGGGATTGTTAAACGAAAAAGGGGACGGGAAAAAATGTTTGTTTTAGGCGTTGTTTAGGGAAGGCGGTTTTAACATAAAAAAAAAACGCGTTTTCTGTTTAAAATCTTTTGGAAGTAATTGGCATAAAACAATTGTCTTGTCTTTCCCACCCCCCGGGGGGACCCCAATAAGTTATAGTGTAATAAAAAAAACCAGTTTTGGAAAATTGGTCAAAATTCTGGGCCCCTTTGTGGTTTTTTATCTTACATTTTCCTCTTTAACAATAAACAATTTAATCTTTGTTCACCTTAGTGGGGCCATAGGTTTATAGGGTTCCCTTTGGAACTTCAAAAAACTTTTCTAAAAAAATAGGCCCTTTTTTAACAAAAACTTCAAAAAAAAAAACTTCAAGATAAAAATATTGCCTTTTGAAACTTTGAGAAAACTTGTTTATTCAGTTCTTGGCTTTTTGTCATTTTGGGCTTTCTTTCTTGCTGGTATATCAGGAATGAATAGGCTTTTGGATTTTGGGCTTTTTTCCCGTCTTCCATCTTGGACTGGTTCCATTTTCTGTTTTCTTGTCGGTTTTTTGGGGACTGTTTTTGGCTTTTTTTTTGTGCTTTTTAGCCCTTTTTCCTTTTGCTATCAATTAAATATAGGGGAACAAAAAAAAGCACACCAGTTTTCTATTTCTTTTGGCATTTTTTTTCTCGGGCTTTTTTTACTTTGGCAAAATTTCCCGTGGGTATTTATTAGATTTTTGACGCTATTAAGTAAATTTTATCATAAAAAAATTTCCCACATAAAAAAACAAATCTATATGGATTTGGGTAGTACCCCTCTCAGCAAATGTTAGATTCTAAAGGTGGTTTTTACACTTTGTAAAAACTAACCATGTTTTTACAAACACTGGGCCCTTGTTTTTTCACCTTTTAGGAATCACCTTTTAAAAAAAAATCATAAAAACTTAAGCTTTTTTTTTTAAAAAACATTTAAATTCTTCATGGGGATACACATTACATGGCAAATCATTGGGAAACTTTTGCAGAAACTTTTAGGCCTCATTTTGAAATATAAGGTATACTCCCGAATTAGTTAAGAAGCAATAAACCAAAAAAGACAGGGGGAAAAAAAAATTTCGGGTTCATCAGGAACTTTTTCCACTTAGGGGGACTAAAACCAAAAAGCTTATTTTAAAAATAAGCTAAAATTTCATTGGTTCAAATTATTAGTTTTTCCAAAATGGGATTAAACGGCTCTTTATTACTTTTAACCAACTGTTTGTGGTAAAAACTTTTTTTCAGACTTCCCCAGGGAAAAATAAATTTAAGTGGAATTTAAAAAAAGATTTGTGTATGCACCTCTTTTTTTTAAATACTCAAAAAACCATTAGGATCCCAATTTTATCTTCATTTTTAGTTGGAAAATTTTCATCTAAAGGCTTTACAAATTTTAAAAAGCCCTTTGTGAAAGGCCTTCAAAATAAAAATGTTATAAATACATTTAGATAAACCTGACTCAAAAGCGCTATTATAAAGGAGTGGATTTTGGGAAAAAAACACCAAAAAAAAATTATAAAAAATTGGATTTTGGTGGGAAAATGGAAAAAAATTGTTTAAAAACCAGTTTCTTTTTATTTTTCCATTGTACTATTTTAAATTTTTTTATTATTAATTTTTTTTTTTGGGGCAATAGGAATATGGTTGATTTTTAGGGTTTCGAAAACCCCCCCCTTATTTTAGGGGGGGCTTTTCCAAATAGGGGATAATCGCCATTCAAAAACCCCCAACTGGTGGTTTCTGAGAAAATTCGATAAACCCACCCACCGCCGCCTGCTTTCTAACGTTTGTGGTTATCGCGACTACCCTTTTCCTACAAAGCCTAGAATCCATGTCCCTTTGTTGCATTCATCACCTAGGCCGCCGCTCCCAAGTGATGACTGATACGAACCTTGATTCCACGTACATAGATTTTAATACTTTAGTTTCGACCCCACTTCGAGAGTCTTGCCTCTCACATGGATACGCCAACGTTTTTAAAACTACATATAGGCTTTTATTATTCTATTTTTGCGAAATGCTTCATTTGGCACGTGAAAATTAAAATTTGCTTTTCGCATTAGAAAGGCTTCCATTGGGCATTCTTTTTCAATATTATATTTTTTGATGAATGAAAATTTTCTCTCTTTAGAAACTCAACTTATAAATTTGAATGTAAACTAAAAATCTTACTTACATTATTAAAAATGAATTCTTTTTCAAAATGTAAGACTTTTTCTAAAGAATTGGTTTGACTTAGCTAAATTAAAAAGTAGCAACGTTTAATTAGTGTGTTAAGAGCTTGTGGAGTAAAAGACACAAATTATTCATATAAGTCTTCTAGGTTTCCAAATAAACCTTTGCTTAAACAAATTTACACTTATTTATTTAACTTCAATCATTTCTTGTGCTTCACTTTTAAATCTATTGCAATAGGATTTGTAAAAAGCATGGCCCACAAAAGGTAGGTTAAAAGAACTAGCTAGGGCATTTCACTCCGGGTCAAGTCAAAATTAACTCCTATTTTCACCAAACGGCGACTACAAAAAAGTGGTGTTTTTTTCCAAAAACGAAGCTTCTTATGAGGCTTTTCTTTGTAAGCAAAAATTTAAAAATTTTCACTTTTTTTCTCAAAAGGTAATTCTCAAAAGGTTCAAACAAGGTTGGTTGAAGTGCAATTAAAAATTGTCATATCGAAGAGATCCTTTAGATATCCTATCCCAAACTTAAAATGACACTTTTTCCTCATATGTTTAAAAAATATGGGTCAAAAAGGATGGATTAGATCTTAACAAAAATTCTAAGGAAGATATGCCAAAGAATAGATGTTGTACGAATAAGGGACGAAGGCATAAGAGATTTACCACACTTTATGAAGAGAAGATTGGAGACCATCAATGGAAATTGTGGGCAGTGCTTTTCCTTCCACAATTTTATTGAACCATGAATCTCCAAAAATCCGGTAAAAACCTAGACACAAATCACAAACAACAACAAGAGACGAAAATAGAACAAGCTTCCTATCATTTTGTACATTGTTAATCAATAACATCTCTAAAAAACGGGCTTAGTTTTTGTTAACAAGTACAAGCTTACTTGAACCCTGAATAGATTTGTCTTGGGGATAAGCACAAAGAAAAAATTTAATAAAGATGATAAAAAAGGATAAGCTTTGGGGTGGCCTCCAGAAGCGGCTTGTTTATTATAGAGTCCACCTTCGAGTTGATCTCTTCCCTAATAGGTTCATTATGGTGGTAATTGTCAGGCGTTGAAGAAATTCCAAGAGGTTGGAAAAACCTCCCCAACTAAGTACGACAGATATACGTAGCATTTTTGATTCCGGGGTTCTAAATAACTTTTTGGAAAAGATTTTTCAAAAAGATAATTTGAACCCGGAAGAAAAATGCTTTTTGGTAACATGAAGAAAAGTCCATTAAGGGGGGGTTGGTTAAGTGGGGTGCAAAATCTTCAAAGAGTTAAAGAACTCTTCCTTGGAAGCACATTATCAAAAAATTTCCCATGAAATGTTATCCCTGGGTCAAAAATCTTTCCCTGAATGTTCATGGGGAATATCATATCCACGAGACTAAAATCCTCATAAAACACATAATCACTCTCGACATAAAAGATAGTCTCAAAATGGTTAAGTGTTTCAATGTCGGGATGAAAAACTTGTAACTCTTTTTTGAACTCAGGTTCATTTTTTGTTTCATTTCTCTTTTTGTTTTTCTTTCCCAAAAAATTCACCTTTTTATCATTCGTTTCAAAGAAATTTTTCATTTTCTAAGTAAAAACATCTAAGAAAGCAAATTTCCTATTCCTTATTATCATGAACTCCAAAACTTTCTTTCATTATCACTTTTGAAAACTTCATGATTAATCTCATCATTATCTTTTACAAACTCGTTTGTTGCCCATTTTCTAACACAATTCCCAATTTGGGAAAAGAAAGACACAATAGTTTTAACATCAACTTTCGAAGAAATTTGTCTAGATGCCTCAATAGAAATGATTTCCTCGTCTTTTTCAAAAAGAGGGTTCAAATTACTCTTAAGAGTTTCCTTATGAACCTCCCCCTTAAGAATTGACTCGTCATTCCTAGAGGGAAAGTCATCTTTTTTTCAATGAGTGATTTGAAAAGTCTGGAAACTTTTTGAAAATCATCTCCAAGAGGAAAATAACAATCTTTTCCAATTTTGACTCTTCTTGGGAATTGGAATGAGAATCTCTTGTCTAATTTTTTGTTTGGAATAAAGTTAAGATCCTCAACCCCCATTTTGAAAGTGGTCCTCAAGATTATTGTTGGAAAGATGTGTGATAATTTGCACTTATGGTAGCTTTTCTTAGGTGATATGGAATTAACTCTTCCTTGGTTAATGATTCTAAACAAGCACTTTCTTCTAGCGATGGGTCAGAAATTCACCCTTAACTTCTTATCTTTTTGTTTAATAAAGTTTTCCAAAAAGCGATTCAAAACTCTTCAACATATATTGGATTGAAGAATCATCATTTTTAGGTTCACAATATCTTTGACCGGGTCATTCATAAATGTTCCATATATGGAATTGGACTATTTGTCTTGACTACCATCTGGATTTAAAACTATTCTTCCATACCACCCTTATCACTAGTCTCCCGATGTTGTACTATTAAGACCCGTGCGGTCCTTAAGAAAGGGCTTACCATATGTATCAAAGGTACTTGAAATTACATCTCAAATCGTTACCTACATCACAAAATCGGCGGGAACGTAAATCTTCCCACGGACCAAGACATCTCTAGAATTACTTTAGGAAACACAAAGAGAGCAATTTGCTAGGTTCTAGGTCATCCGGGTAGATTGCAATGCAGGAAGCCTAACTTTGTGTATACAGAGAATGGCATAGGTTGATATGGCACCTTTAGGTTGCTAAGGCTCTGATTTAAGCTCCACTAAAATTACACGGATGAGCAATTGTCCGGGATCCCCAAGCTTTGTCTCGGAAGCTTCTTGAGTATGATCGCCGAGCAAGAGCAAGTTTCCAATCTACCCGGGTGTTATTCTTGGTATATCTGTATTATTCATGTATTTAGCCACCATTTCATTTTTAACTTTTCTTTGTTTGACAACAAGGCTTTTTAACATCTTTTGTTTACTTTAGGCATTAAGGTCAATTGAATCCGCAAAGTAATGTCCACTAATGAATCTTTTTGAAACTTTCCCAAAACTTTTTGGTATTTTTTGCACTTTTTATCTTTCTCACCCTTTCTTTTCATTGCTCTACCCTTAGAAGGATATGGACAGGACCGGATGGTCTCTTTAGTAAGGTTCTTTTGATGGTGGAGAATTACAACTTGAGCAGATGAAGGTTCAGAGAAAGATATTGGGACTGTGACCGGCTTTAACCGGATCATGAGATTTTGGTAACCGGAGGTTAGATGTCTTGGTGCTCGGTAGCACCTTATCCTTGGTCACCTCGGTTTCCTTCATCAGTCAAGGTCATTCTCATCATAAAGAGAGGTGGAATTGTGGCACCGGGCTGTGTAAGAAAGTTCCGCTTTCGAGTCGTTAATGGCTCTAGCTTCACACCCTTGGGGTTTGTGATGGTATTACTAGGTAAAGTTCCAGAACTTGATGCATTGCTATTTCCCATTTTCTTTTGAAACATGTTGAGCATCATATTTTGAAAATTCCTTTGCTCATTTTGAAATTCTTGTTGTTCCTTTTTGAACATCATCAAATTCTTATGCAAATTAGGTCAAAGTTGCATTCATTCTGCTTTTGTGTAGGCCTCAAACCTTGAATAAGCAACCGGAGCTTGTGTACTCGGGGCTTGATAAGCTTGAACTTGTTGGTTAAGCCCCAAGTTAGCTCCATGGTTAACTTGATTGGTTTGGTTCACATTCCTAGTCCCATTATATCCTTGGTTAGGTCTAGAAGCTTGTGGATTGGGTTTTGATTAAGGCTGGGTTGTCCTTATTGGTTTGCCAAATGGAGTTCGGTACCGTGAATTTCCATTTTGAACAAAATTACCAACCGAAGTCTGTTTGTTGAAATTGTTGGAAATTAATCATGATAAACGGGGGGGTACTATAACTCCTTAGTCATTGGGCACAACATTAAAACTAGGATTAACTACCACAAGTGGTTACACCTTTCCTCAACGCTCTTTAATCGGACGCGGGATTAGGACAAGAGCTTTCATCATGTTTCATTTATTCGTTTTCATTCTAAGGTCAAAGTCATCGTTTCCTCTAATTGCCGCTCGCCAATTTGTTGGGAATCAAAGGTAGTGATGATGAAGTAGAAGAAGATGGAGGAGCATTCGTACTCGCTCGCATCACGGCGTTCCGTGAACATCTAACTTTGGCTTTGTTCTCTATAATTTGTAGCCCTTCGGTTGGACTTTTATAGAGAAAATTTCCACTAGCAGCAGAATTAAGAGAATCTTGATCATTATAGCTCAAACGCGACATTATTAGAATGAGTCTAATGGGGCATGACGTGAAAAAACATGTGAGGACATTCCTTAAAATGTTCCTTGAAACGCTCCAAGCTTCTGGAGAAGAAGATTTCATGAGCAATTTGATGAAAATTCGTTATTTCTTCGAAGAAAGATTGTGGTCTTAGAAGGTGGGAAGAAGAAGTTGATGAACTTAGAAACTAAGTCATCCCATGTAAGAATGGAATTTAGGGGTTTTTTGTCTAGCCACGTTTTGGCAACCCCATCAAGAGAAAATGGAAAGAGAAGAAGTTTGATGGTGGTGTTGGGTACATCCGGGTACCTTTCGACTATTTAGTAATGCTCAAAATGTCGAATGTGAGCATGAGGCTCCTCATATTACCTCCTCGAAAAATTCGGTTTTGAACCAAAATTAATGAGGAGAGGGATTTGAGTTTCATAATTTTGAAGCATTTATGATCTGGGTACAACTATAGCACTTTCAAACCCCCCGGTGGGAGCTTGAAGTTGCTCGGCCATAGGTCGATCATCGGCCATTGGAATCGGATCCAAAATGAGAGGGATTGCCTCTTGTCGGTATCGAGATCGTCGACAATTACGTCTTCTTGGAATTGTGTATTCCAAGGAAGATCGAGTGCGCATGCACTAGAAAAAGAAGAATTTGAGATTAAGAAGATTATTTTTGGGGAAATTTACAATTTTTAATTTTTATTAAGAATGAAAACAAAAAATATTTTTGGTAATAGTTATTAATAGCTGCACGATAAGTCTCTCAAGATTTACGCACAAGTCGAGCGGAAAAAAAAAATAAAAAAAAATTTAGCTTGCGAGTAGCGCAATGACTACTTAGAGAGTAGCTATCACTTTTCCTTAAACTCACCTTATAGTTTGTAAACTCAAAGGTCCGTCGTACCTCGCAAGTACTTCACGATTTGTTTTGTTGTTAATTGGAATGGTTTAAGATGAATAGCTAGTATCCAAATGTGTATTTATTTATTTTTACTTAATTCGATTGGAACGAATTAATGAACTTTTTTATATTTTTTAACAAATTGGCAAAATAACTTCCAAAGGAAGGATCATTCGAAACTCTACCCTTCAATCGAATATTCTTCAAAAATCCGTTACAACTTCCCGGCAGCGGCGCCACAAATTTAGGTTATGTGTGAGTAAAACATATTTATTTTACTTATAGTATTAATCCCTCGTGTTGAAAATTTCTTCCAATATACTTCTCAACAAGAGAAAATATAAGAGTAAAATCTCACTATAAGAAAACAATATGTATATTTTTATCCGGGAAGTATTGTACTACTCGGGTCGTGTCCCAACGAAATCGTGAATTGAGAATTTGGAATAATTCGGATTCGAGTTAAGATTGATAACGGATTTTTGAATTATTGATTACACTACAAATATAATAACACGAATTAAGAACAATTAACTAGCTCGAAATTTAAATGCACGAAAAGTAAAAACGTAAGCTAAAAATGGAATTTAAAATCTAAGGCACGACTTTTAACAAATTTTATACCTAAAAATCACAAATTTAAAAAGAAAATTTTAGGAAAAAGAATTGGAATTTTTTATCTATTTTTGAATTTTTTATGAATTTCTAAAGATTAATGAATTAACAAAAATAAACTTTTTCTAAAAATTAACACTAAAATTTTACTTTTATTTTTAAAGAAATACTAGATTTAAAAGGAAAAATTATTGCTCAAAAAGAATCAAAAATTTTTCAACTATTTTTCTATTTTTTATGATTTTTCTAAGAAAAAATAATTCACTAAAATCTATTTTAATTCCTAGAAATTACAAATTTAACTGGAAAAATATGGAAAAATGGTTTTTAGAAACTACAAAGGTGCAGAAATTTATTGACACAAAAAGCCCCAAATTTTATAACCTAATTGTACCCTAATTTGATCAATTAAAATACAAAACCTAATTTTATAAAACTAAAATCAAAAATTAATAACACTATTTTAATATTCTAGAAAGACAGGGTAGAAAGTGAAAAGAAAGAAAGTAAAGGGCAGGCGGGCAAACTGTCTAGAATTTACACTCTATTGAAAACGATTAACCCTAAACTATGGAAAATGTACAAAACAGACCTCGCGATTCAGCTTATTTTTGGCTTATTAAAAAGTGAGAATTAGCAAAAACTCAAAACTACAAAGTTATAAAGGGGCTTATTCTAAACAACTTTAATGAAGGCAACTTCTACTTTTAAGAACTTAATAAGCTAAAAACCTAGCTTTTTGCTAACTGTTACAGAAACAAGAGCTTTAAGAGCTTATTTAGTTTTTTGCTTATTATTTGCTTATTATTAGATGAAAATTAAAAACAAAAGAAGCTGCTTAATGCCTGAGATGTGTACTATGTGTATCTAACAAGAAATAAGCTACTTGTTAACAAAAATTACAAGAATTTTGCTATTGAAAAATGCAAGTTTTAGGCTTAAAACTGTTTTGAAACAACAACAGCATTGGCTGTTGTTGCTGATGCACTTGAATAATCCAAATCTTTATTTTTCCGATCTTCCATTCAAAATCTCACATCCCACCCTAAAAATGCAAGCTAAACTTTGAGGAGAGAACTTTTTAAACCTACTAAAAACTTGTATCTTGGCCTGCTTTAAACAATGTGAAACACTAGAAAGCTGAAAATTTCTTAAAGATAAACCACTTCACTTTCTAAAATGCCCTGGTGCTGGCACAAGATTTTTAAGCTCTAAACTTTTGAATTCAACAATCTAACTCTTAAAACCTACTTAAAACTTGATATACTACCCTAACACAACTGAATGAATAGCTTTGACATAGTGAAGTTGACTTTACAAGTCAAATAAAACTAAATCCAAACACTCCTTTATAGTGACTGTCAAAACTAAAGAAAGCTTTAATTTCTTTTTAACTCTAAAGCTTCTAAACCTTTATTCTACTTTTACTTAAAATGACCTAATATAGCTATTTAAGCTATAAATTCTACAGCTTATTAGTGATAATAAGCTACTTTCTTAGCTAGCTTATTACACTAATATGACAGTTTTAAAAGAGAAGCTAAGATTACACAAATTTAACCTAATGAAAACTGAAAACAGCTAGAGATTAAGCCTAAACAAACAAATTTGACAGAATTGAACAGGAATGAATAGTGATAAGCAAATGTAAAAGCTAGAATTAAGCTGAAATTAAACTTGAGAAATGAAACCACTCACCCATGGAGAGTATTGTAGTCTCAGAACCAACGCCACTTTGTAGAGTGAGTGGCTTAAAACTTGCAACTAAGTGGCTACTTAGCATTAAACCTCAATAAGCTGAATTTAAGCTTATTGTCCTTGTTACTTTCAAAATTGAACACAAATGCCTCAAGTGATCATGCTTTGACTTAAGATTGAACTAAAAGAGTAATGAATGACTGAAAACATTAAACATTTGTTTTCTGAATTTGATGCTTGATGAACAGTATAAATCTCTAAAGAGTGAGCTTATTGAGAGCTTATTGGATGAAAACAGCTTATAATTGAAATCAAAGTTCAAGTAAACTTTGAAACTGAGTGTGATTAATCAAATGATGAAGGTACAAACTGAAAGAGAGAGAGTACAAGTGCTTAAACTGAGTTTGAAAAATACTTGAAAAAAAATGCTTAAAACTAAAGAAAATACAAACTGAAAATTTAAAACAAAAACAACAACTGAAAAATGAGACCTAGAGGTCCTATTTATAGAGAAATGAAGAAGAGAGGTGAAGAATTCTTGAATCTTCCAATGCATCTCAGCCGTTGATCATTTATCTTTGATTTGTGGCCGTTTGATTGGAATTATGAGGTGTTCGATCCAATCAGGTGATGCCACGTGGGTGATATGATGTAGAGGAGGTTTATTAACAAGCTTGAGTGTTATAGAGGAGCGGGGGGTGTGGATTTGGTGATTGGGATTGTTAACGAAAAAGGGCGGGAAAGTTTGTTGAGTTTGTTAGAGTTGTTTTAAAAACGCGTTTTCTGTTTGAATCTTTGAAGATATAGCACAAATGGTCCCTGCGATTGCCCCGTCCAAATTGTAGTTATAAAACAAGTTTGAAAATGACAAAATCGGCCCTTGTGGTTTCTTTCTTCCTTTTCTCTTTATAAACAAACTTTCCACTATTTGCAATCTTAGTCCTTGAACTTCAAAACTTCAAAATAGGCCTTTAAACTTTGAACACTTGTCATTATTAGTCCTTGGCTTTATTATTTTGGCCTTTGACTTCCTTCCTTGCTGTATCGGACTGATCCGGCTTTGATTTCTTTCATTCTTCACTCTTGACTTTGTCTTTTCTGTTTCCTTGTCGGTTTTTGACTGTTTTTGCTTCTTTTTGTCTTTATTATCCTTTCCTGCACAATGGACACAAAAGCACACATTTTTCTATTCTTTTGGCATTTTCTGGCTTTTATTTGGCAAAATCCCGGGTATTTAATATGTACAATTAAGCATTTATCAAAATTCTCCAAACTAAAAGATTGCCGTGTCCTCACGCAATGTTATCAAGTGTACACTTTGTAAACTAACAAGTTCCCAAAATGCCCTTATTTTAACCTTTTATGAATCACCTTTTTAAACAACTTACGCTTTTCTCAACATTTAAATTCATGGAAAACACATTAATGGCAATC
>BQNB010110694.1:0-17330 GCA_026074375.1 Tanacetum coccineum | reverse complement strand
GATTAGAAGTTGGTTTGTTTATTCAGTGCAATGATTACTTATCTTGAAGAGGCATATCATTCTTAGACTAAGGCGGGACTTCATCCTAAGACCTAGACACATTAATTATGTCACAATTAAAGTATCCGCATAAAGCATCCTTATTTGCTGATTATAATCTATCTTAGGGATTAAAGCAATGGTGATCTTGTTAAACCTTTGCTCATAGAGACTTTACCCACTTACTGCTTAATGGCAATTTATACTCTAGTAGTCCACTTGTCCAACTATCCAATAGAATTAGAACATTATTTGTTGAATTATCTAGATTCACCTACTAGTCAACATGTTCAATAAACCAAAGGCAATTTCTGTTAACTAGTTAAGCCATAAGCGTATCCTTAGCACGATTTTAGAAGGACAATACTTGTGATCCTATGATGATGTATAAATCAGTATATGGAGAGTTATCCCGGCATTTAGATTACTTGGTCCGTATCACTAGATCCAGTCGAATGATAGGTCGCATATAAAAGCACGTAAACAAGTATAAATTAATAAACATAAATAAGCATTTAACGATAAATTAAGCAATCGAGATATAAACAAAACCAAACATTAAGATCTTCATAATAATGGCTAATACCCGAAGGTTTTAGCCTTCAAACATCATAATTAATACAAGAGTATTTGTTTTAGCCAAGGTAAACTAACCGAGTTAACGAATGATACCAAAAACTGAACGATTACAAAAGTATAAGAAATTACACATTGTCTTCTATGGATTAGAATGCGTTGCAAGACCTCTTCTGCTCTTTTTCTCCTCTAAAAATCAACGTTTATGGTTTAGGTATTGAGAATATGATTAGGCACACTTAAAACTCATTTTTAAGTTTTGTATTTATAAGGTATTGAAGTTGGTTCGATACGGCGTATCCAAGGGGTTAGATACGGCGTATTAGAGTTTCTTGGTGTAGGGACCACGTTTGATATCTTCCAGAATATTCACATACTATATCTTCAATACGGCATATTGACTTCTTCTGGATACGGTGTATTGATCTTTTTTCCTTTGTGGTCTTTGGCGAGTGCAGGCACGAAAATACACCGTATCTTCCTTGATGGATACGGCGTATTGGTCTTCAGAATAGTAATCTTCAAAATATCTTCATTTAAGCTCCAAAATGTGCGCCTTTTGCTAATATTCACCAACTACTCCATAATTATTGTAATTCTCAAATACAAATGATTAAGTAACAATTCTTTGCAATAATTATATAAAATGGGTTAAATACATGGGATAAATAATGCTATAAAATAGACGTTATTTGATGTCATCAACATATCATAAAAGGAAACCTTATTTAGTTGACAACACGAATAAAACTTGTTGTCCATGAACTAAACTGACAATACAATGGGTCAGAAATATAGGTGCGGAACTGGACAAAGAGGTTATCGACCCGACATGGCTACAAACATGATGCCATAATGCGTCACTGAAAAGCGGGTTGCTTTCACCTATCATGATGAACAAGCTAATTATAGCTGGAAAGTGGTAAACGCACGCAAGTAACAGTATCTTCATCGCCTTAAGGCATGATAACGCCTTAATTATACATGTTTTAGGCGGCGTTATTGTAAATATTATCATCATCTCTCGTGAACTTTTGATACTTAATAGTATGAAATATGTGTAGGTTCACTTGAAGATAGTCCAAGCTTAAAAGTGCTTAAAGTAAAAGTGTATACCCTTTATGGAAGACAAGTTAGAAGACAGTAAAGAATAAAGTCCAAAAAGAAGACCATGTACGACGGACTTCTCCTCAAGTACGCTGTACTTCAGCATGAAATAAATGAAAGCAGTAAATACCTAAAGAACGACGCACTTTTATATTTGTGCGCCACACTTCAATCAAGCATTAAAGATTTCTAATCGACAATAGGCAAAGTATGCCGCATTTTTTATAAAGTGCGCCGCACTTCACCCCTTAATTAGCCTATAAATAGAGATGAACTTCACCCCATTTCACACACACTTCTACAAAATCATCTCAAATAATTCTCTATCCTTCCTTTGGTGTTTTAAGCATGAAATTCCAGCAAGAAGAACATCAAGAAGACGGGTTATAATTTAGTTTATCGAATAAGAAAGGGTTATATATAGTTTAGTTATTTGTAATCGGGTTAACCATCCGTGATCTAGCCGAATCTTGTATGTCTCTTATTACTCTATCTAATCCTGTTATTATGAACTCCGTAGCTTTGAGAGGCTAAACCTCTTATGACTACTCGGTTATGTTAATATAATAAAGAAGCGTTTGGTATTATTATGATCTTATTAATCTCAAGTTTATATTGAAATCCTATCGTATTAGATCTTGTCAACTTTTTTTTATTTGTTTTATTTCAACAAATTTATTAAGATACGCCATAATGTTATAGGTCGAAAGACCCATTGATGTACTATATACTTTTTAAATATTTGTCCCTACATCTTTACATTTTGTTTAAGAAATCCGCTTATGTTAATTCATAAACAAAATAGATTTAATATAATTATAACTTGATTAACTGAGTGACACACTTGATTAAGTTAAACTAATATGAGTCTTGAGTTAAAACAGTTAATTTGTGAAAACATTTTTTGACGAGAAAACCTTTTTATAAGTTAAGAATAAAATCGAAGATCATAATTATTACCATCGCTACTGAGTTATATGAAACTATACAAGTAGCCATATCTCTTTATCATTGAATTCAACCGTTATCAGTTACTTGTTATTTTACTTGAAAAAGTTATTATAATTTGTTTTAACTCTTGTGATTATACGAACATAACCAAATCCCTGTGGATGACCTGGTCTTACCTGAAATATCATACTACATACGTGGGTTATACTTTACCCGTGTGTTGGTCTAAAAATCAGTAAAACTAGTCTTATAAATTTAAAGCTTTCACAACACATCAAGGCACCACAACCCGTAACCAAATAAGCAAAGCATAAATTACCGTGCAAACATAACGCATTACTATAATCACAAATATGTATGCAATGGCTACAAGGTAAGCAATCCTTCCCTGCCATGACAGCACATCACCCACATTTCCATATAAAAAAAGTGGAACCGGATAAAGAAATAGTGACCCGCCATGGCTGCAAACACGAACTCGTGATACCCCGCCAAGATACAGGTCACTTTTACCCATCATGATGGAGAAAGAATTAGTATATATACAAATACGTATGCCATAGCTGCAAGCTGAACAGACCTTCCTTTCCATGGCGGTAACAAAAATCATGCCAGATCAACAAATATTCACAACAACTGCATATTTACTACATACAAAAAAACAATAAGGAAATTGTAAGCCCTTGTTGGGTTCAGTTCCTGAGCCCTTTAGTCTTTTAGTAGATTTAAACATAAAATCCCATAAGTGTTTTTCAAGCTGAAGTCTTTCAGCTTGATTTGCTGAAGCTTCTTCAGTGTCAGCTCTTCAGGTCCTTAGAAGATTGGGAAGTATCTTCACTTCAGTATATGCAGCGGTACAAAAACTGAAGAAGGACTCTTGGAAAGAGCTTCAATTTAGCTTGGTTGACAATTCTAAGCTGAACGTTGTCTATCTCCTTAACAGAAGTTGAAACGGTTGTTTCACTTCTAGAAGGGTTTTTTTACAAGCGGAAAAAGATTGCTTAATGTCAAATGAATAAAGCAATACTCGTGGGAATGTTACTTCAAAGTTGGTATAGAATTACATCAACTTTCCTTAAAAGATAGTATTTGGTACTATAAAACATGTGTACATTAAATGGAAGCTCAACCACCTATTTAATGCTTGACATGTGTATTAGGTTAACTTATAAACCCTAATCCCTTTACCTATAAAAGGAGAGGGATTCCCAGAGTAAATGCTAAACCCCCCCCCCCCCCCCCCCCCCCCCCCCCCCCCCCCCTCTCAATTAATGATCTACATATTGAAGAATGTTCATTATCTCCTCAAACAACCTAACTCTTACTACTGAAAGCTGAAGCTCAAGTTTATTCATAACAAGTTTTGTTTTCTTATTTCTATAACTTTGGTTAGGTATAATAAGTTTCAAGGAGATAATCCCTAATTTTTCATTCAACCACCTTGCTATTCCGCAAGCAAGGTTTGTAATAGATTCTTTATTTGATTCTAATAAAAGTCTATACATTGAAAAGTACTTTTGTGAGTTTTAAACTTGTTCTTTATATTGTTCATATATATTTGTTGAAAACTCACTTCGTTGTCAAGGAATCTAATTGGTTTAACTTGATAAAACCTTATAACAGATTCTAAGGGGACAACAAGTAGTATCAGAGCCTTCTGGTTTATAAAATCCCTTGAAAAATGATATATAAAGGCTCAAAGAATTTTAAAATCAAGATCCATCTTAAATGGCGGCAATAGAAGTACCATAGACTCTTGAATACAAAGGCGGCCAGTTAAATACAGCTCTATACTAAAGTTGAAATTTCACCAATTAGAAAAAGAGATTCATGTGCCATATCATTGGTATTGAACCTCAATTTAAAAACATCATTTCAAACGGTCCTTTTATTCCTATGGCAGCTGGTCAAAGGAAGCCAGAAGGACAATGGACTGCAGATGAGAGAAAGGCTGCTAACATAGACCAGCAACTCAAAAGTCTCATCATGTCCGTCCTTCTAGATGACCAAATGAATTCTGTCATAAACTGCTTAACTGCAAAATCTACTTGGGATGACCTGATACTATATCAGAGAGGTTCCGCCCCCCCTCTTCCACCCCCACTCACCCCCCCCCCAACCTCCCCTCTGAGTGTGAAAGAAGTAGGTATTGACCTGAAAGTTTGTGCTATAACACCTTCAAATTAACAAAGAAGTGAGCTCTCTAACACAAACTTTTACCATATATAAAGCTTTGATGATTGAGTCATGTAAATGGATGGCACTAAACTTATAAAGCTGATATAAAATATGGTTTTTATAAATGGGTTACCAAAGAAGTGGCTAAGTTTCTGCCAAAGTCTCAGAAACACAAATCATGTGAAAGATTTTGAGCTTGCTTCTCTATTTGGTAAACTCAAATATGAAGAAAACCTAATAGACAGTATTTATGAGACTGAAAAAGAACAAATATCTTGTCTCTGCAAACCTTTGCATTGCCTTTCCTCACTACCTCATATTGTTCAAGACTTTCAAGTTATACCCAGATGAAGAAGAGAATACAAGAAAGCAGTCATGAGTAATCTAAATGACTTAAGGAAGAATACGCAACCAAGAGCTCTTTTAGCCAAATCTAAAAGGTTCTTCAAAAAGGTACTCAAAGGTTAGCATTGCAAAAGCAACTGACCAAACTAAAAATGCCACAATGTGGCAAGAAGGTCAATTTGCAAGAGAACTCTTGGCAACATACTTCATTTCCTTCATATGATCCACCTTTTCAACGAAGCTTCCTCTATTCCTCTGAGCACAAATCTAAACCAAGGTGTAACAAAGACTTTGAAGCCAAATACAACAAAGTCAAGGCTAAACTACCCTGCTCATTCTATGTGCTTTAGCTTCCCAGCTTATCCTATAGGCAAAAACAAAGGTCTAAATGCTAAAACATATGATGGGATGAAGAAAAAGTGTCATATGATGATGATGAAGTAACTGAAGTTAAAGATCTTATGGAACTTACCGATGAAGAAAGAGTTTCTGTTCGTAAAGAAAGTGCCAACAATGGTGAATGGGTCAAGATTTCTATTCAAAAGGTACACACTCTTCTTGAAATGGAAGATAATAATGATAGAAAATCCTTTCTAGATTATTTGTGTATTGATTTAAACTATGTTGAAGAACAAAGAAACAATCTTCTTTCAAAACATAGAAATCTTGTTCACGAACAAAATACATGCAAGGAACGGCTTTTGGTACTAAAACAAGCAAAGCTTGATCTTTTTACCATGTAGCATGTAAACACTAAGATTCTCAAAGAGAATCAAAACTTAAGAAATGAACTGAAAGAGCTAACCTCTATTACAGAAGCATGGCTAAACAGTTCTAATAAAGTTAATTAGTGTATCAGTGAACAAATTCTACTCAAAAGAGGAAAATTTTAGGAATTGACCAACTCACTGAAGATACCTCCAGCTCTAGGCCAAAAGACCCAGTGTTTGTAAAGTCTTCAACAGATAACTCAGAGGTATCAATTACTGGTAGTAATAAACCTAAGTTAGCTGAAACTGAAGACTCTACTCTGTCAAATCATGATACTGGTAAGGTACCCTCAAATGAGTCACAAAGAAACACATGACCACTCAGCTGTTGTCTCTGACTCTTTAGTAACTGATTATGATTCAGCTGATGAATCTTCAGTCTGTAGCAACCCTCCTTCCTCCACTGGAGAAGCTTACTGGTGCTGAACCTGTTTCTGGACCAAAGACTATCAAATCAATTTTGAAGTCAAAATCCACATTCAAAGCTGAAACTTTAAAAGGTATCATAATAAATAAACCTTCCTCAGCTCCTGCTAGAGGCAACAAAAGTTCTTCAGTTTCTAAAACTAACTCAGCTCCTGCTGGCAAGTTAAAAAATGTGAAAATAGAAGATGATCCTCCCTTAGCTATTGTAATGAAAGAACTCAATGAACTAAAATTACAAATTAGCAAGAATAAATTATCTTACTTTAGAAATACGAACTCTCAACAGGTTCCTCCCAATGCACTTCAAAACAAATACAAAACTCAATTTAAAATGAATTGTAAACTGTGTGCACAACATAATCATCTCTCTGAGAACTATTATGTTAGATATTAGAAAAATACTTGGTCACCTCGTGTATTATACCATTTATTATAGCTCGTAGTTTAACGTTTAAAATGTAATGTTCGGTAATGGGTCGGGTTATAAAGCCCAACATGTAAGCCCATACCATAGCCTAAGGGCTAATTTTTTAAGCTACTATATAAGCCTCTTCCATGCCTTGGAAGAGGTGGTTAGTCATTTTCATAATACAAGTTCATTTTCTCTTACTAGAAAGCTTTTATCTCTAACTTTCTCTCTCTAGACTTGACTAATCCATCTATCTTCCATTGTGTTATGATTTCCAATATCCTACAATTGGTATCAGAGCTCATGGGATGATTAGCTAGATTGTGTGTGCATTTTCTTGGTTAGTTTAGATCAAAAGTTTTATTTTTAAAGGTTTATAGTCTTGTACTTGGTTCTCTTTGATCTTGACGTTTGTGATGTTAAAGTTCATGTTGTTATAGTTTCTATAGCCTTCTAGTACCAAGTTTTGCAAAAGAAACCAAGCAAAAACGTTCAAAACGGTGATTTTTAGGCGTTTTTAGGTGAAAACCCACGTTTTTCATTCTAGCGAGTTAAGGTTCTATTTGAAGATCTTCTTAGCGAGTTGTGGCATTGTTCTAGCGAGTTGTCAGACTAGTACACTATGTCAGCGACTTGTCTTTTTGTGCAGGTAGCGAGTTGACTTTTCTTGTAGGTAGCGAGTTGGCGATAGCGAGTTACAGGTTATCTGAAGACCATTTTCTAGCGACTTGAAGAAAGAAACTCTATTCATTTGATTTCTTATTAGCGAGTTGTCAAGGCTTCTTCAAAGCTAGTTGAGGCCAACGAGTTACAGGTTATCTGAAGACCATTTTCTAGCGACTTGAGAAAAGAAACTCTGTCCATTTGATTTCTTGCTAGGGATTTGTCAAGGTTTCTTCATAGCGAGTTGAGGCCAGCGAGTACAGGTTTTTTGAAGATCTTTCTCTTAACTAGTTGGGAAAATAAACTCTGCCAATTTTCTTTCTTGATAGCGAGTTGTCAAGTCTCTTCATAGCAAGTTACAGGGCAGCGAGTTGTGAACTTGTGAACTTTTGGACTTTTGGACCTTTGGACTTTTGGACTAAATTTTCAACTTGAAAATTTTCAACCTGTAATCTTAACAAACTTGAACAACAATTCACCATTTCAAACAATCAATCACCACTTTTAACACACAATCACTAATCATTGTTCGATCAACTTAAATCATTTCACAATCCATTAAGATGGCTAATCTCTCGAAAGATATCCAATATGTTGGTTCCGATACTCGGCCACCTATGCTTGATAGGACTGACTTTGCATCATGGCAATAACGCATTCGTCTGTATTATCAGGGAAAATAAAATGGGGTGAACATCCTAAAGTCTATTGATGAAGGACCATTTCAGATGGGGAAATTTCGGGAAACACTTGCTGAAGGGAATGAAGGTGCCCTACATCTAGGTCCAGAACGACCTCGAGTCTACTTTAACATTCGAGCAACAAACATCCTACTTCAAGGGTTGCCAAAAGACATCTACACTCTTATCAATCATTACACTGATGCAAAGTACATATGGGATAATGTGAAGATGCTCCTGGAAGGTTTGGAATTAACAAAAGAAGACCGTGAATCACAACTGTATGATGAATTTGAACACTTCTGTCAGAACAAAGGAGAAACTATTTACGACTATTATGTCCGGTTTGCCAAACTCATCAATGACATGTGGAACATCAAGATGACCATGTCCAGAATGCAGCTGAATTCAAAGTTTGTTAATAACATGTTGCCTGAATGGGGTAGATTTGTAACAGCAGTAAAATTAAATAGAGGATTGAGGGACTCCAACTATGATCAGTTGTATGCTTATCTAAAGCAACACGAGGAGCATGCCAGTGAGAACAAAATGATGTTGGATCAATTCACTCAACACATTGTGGATCCTCTTACCTTGATGTCAATGTTTCACATCAGCAATACTATTTACAATCATCTACAACTCCACCATCCACATATATTCCACCACACTTTACTGACAACACTCAACTTGATTCAGGACTCTCTCTAACGGACAACTTAATTGAGAACTTTACCAATACACTTGCCCTACTCACCCAATCAAACAAAACATACCTTCCTCAAACAAACAATCAACTCAGAACTTCATCAAATACAAGGAACTAAGCCACGGTTCAAGACGGCATAGTTGATGTTCAGAATGTTCAAGGTCGACAGAATAGAGGTTAGGGGGACAATGCATGAGGTGCAGGTGCAGCTGGTTATGGGGGAGCTCAGAACAGAGTTAGGAATGCAAATTCAGGTCAAGTAAGGCAGATTAAGTGCTATAACTGCAACGATATAGGCCACATAGCAAGGAACTACACTCAGTCCAAGTGACCACAGAACTCAAAATACTTCAAAGACAAGATGTTGCTGATGCAAGCTTAAGAGAATGGGGTGGCATTAGATGAAGAGTAGTTGCTATTTATTGCAGGTGGACAAGACAATGTTGTTAATGAAGATGTGGATGAGCAACCAGTTTAGGACTTAGCACTCAATGTGGATAATGTGTTTTAAGCTGATGAGGCTCCTACTGTACAAACTATGTTCATGGCAAATCTATCATCCGCAGATCCTGTTTATGATGAAGCCGGTATGTCTTATGATTCGGACATTCTATCTGAGGTCATACAGATCGTCCTTTGGTATTTGGACTTAGGCTGCTCAAAACACATGACAGGGGATCGCTCATAGCTCATGAATTTCATAAAAAAGTTCATCGGGACTGTTAGATTTGGGAATGACCACTTTGGTGCTATCATGGGTTATAAAGATTACGTGATTGGTGACAGTGTGATCTCTAGGGTTTACTATGTGGAAGGACTAGGACATAATCTGTTTTCTGTCAGACAATTTTGTGACTCTGATCTCGAAGTTGCATTCAGGAAGCACTCATGTTATGTTCGCAATACTGATGGTGTTGAATTAATTAAAGGTTCTCGTGGTTCTAATTTGTACACTATCTCGGTTGAAGACATGATGAAGTCCTCCCCAATCTGCTTGTTGTCCAAAGCCTCCAAGAACAAATCATGGTTATGGCATCGACGTTTAAACCACTTGAACTTTGGTACCATCAATAACCTTGCAAAAAAGGATTTAGTAAGAGTTTTACCTAGATTAAAGTTTGAAAAAGATCATCTTTGCTCTGCATGTTAACTAGGAAAGAGAAAAAAGCATACCCACACACCCAAAGCTAAAATTACCAACTTAGAAGTTCTTCATACCCTGCATATGGACTTATGTGGACCAATGCGAGTGCAAACAATTAATGGGAAGAAATACATCTTAGTCATCATTGATGACTATTCTAGGTTTACTTGGGTTAAGTTCTTGAGATTGAAAGATGAAACCCCAAAGTTCGTCATTAACTTTCGGAAACAAATACAAGTCGATCTCAACAAAATTGTCAGATACATCCGTATTGATAATGGCACAGAAGTTGTCAATTAAATTCTGACTAAATATTATGAACGTGTCAGCATTTTTCATCAAAAAACAGTTCCTAAGACTCCACAGCAGAACGGCGTTGTCGAAAGACAAAACTGTACTCTTGTAGAGGCTGCTAGGACAATGCTGATATTTTCCAAGGCTCCGATGTTTCTATGGGCAAAAGCTATTGCTACTGCTTGTTACACCTAAAATCGTTCCCTCACACACTCTCATCATAACAAAACTCCTTACGAGCTGGTGCATGATAAGAAGCTTGACCTTACTTTTTTCCGAGTGTTTGGTGCTCTTTGTTACCCTACAAATGACAGCGAGGATCTTGGAAAATTGCAACCAACAGCTGATATTGGAATTTTTGTTGGTTATGCTCCTAGCAGGAAGGGTTATCGAATCTACAACAAAAGAACCCAAAAAATCATGGAAACTATTCACGTTCAATTCGATGAGCTATTTGAGCCTATGGCTCCTATGCAAATCAGTACAGGACCTACACCTTTGTTTTTGACACCTGGACAGATAAGTTCAGGGCTCATACCCAATCTGGTCCCTGCAGCACCTTGTGTACCCCCAATTAATAAAGAGCTGGTGTTTTTATTCCAACTGATGATCGAGGAATACCTCGAACCTCCACGTGTTGAAAGACCGGTCTCTCCTACTCCAGCAGTTCCAGTTCCAGTCAATTCAGTCGGTACACCTTCTTCTACTACCATTGATCAAGATTCACCTTCTCCAAGTCATTCACGGTCATCTTCGGCATTACAATCTCCAAGTTCACATCAAGGTGTTGCTGCTGGATCTACTATCATTGAAGACAATCCTTTTGCTCCTGTTAACAACAATCCCTTCGTAAACGTGTTTGCTCCAGAACCTAGTTCTTAAGCATCATCATCTAGGGATGTCAGTTCAACGGACTTAACTTATGTATCTCAACCACATCATCATCTCGGGAAATGGAGCAAGGATTACCCGCTTGATAATGTCATTGGCAATCCCTCTCGACCAGTATCAACCAGAAAACAACTCGCAACCGATACCTTGTGGTGCTTGTATAACTCTGTACTATCCAAAGTCGAACCAAAGAACTTTAAATTTTCCATAACTGAAGATTGCTGGTTTCAAGCCATGCAAGATGAGATTCACAAATTTGATCGACTTCAAGTATGGGAATTAGTACCACGACCAGACTGTGTCATGATTATTGCTCTCAAGTGGATTTACAAAGTTAAGATTGATGAGTATGGTGATGTTCTAAAAAACAAGGCTAGGTTGGTGGCTAAAGGATATCGACAAGAGGAGGGCATTGACTTCGAGGAATCCTTTGCACCGGTTGCACGCATCGAGGCTATAAGAATCTTTATAGCTAATGCCTCCAGTAAGAACATGGCTATCTATCAAATGGATGTCAAGACATCATTCCTTAATGGCAAGTTGAAGGAGGAAGTCTATGTTTGTCAACCAGAGGGTTTGGTTGATCCAGATCATCCGACACATGTTTATCATCTGAAGAAGGCTCTGTATAGTTTAAAGCAAGCTCCTCGGGCATGGTATGACACTTTGTCACGGTTTCTTCTGGACAACAAGTTTTCCAAAGGTGCAGTTGACCCGATATTATTCACTCGGAAAACAAGAAAACATATTCTTCTTGTTCAAATATATGTAGATGATATCATATTTGTCTCGATCGACCCTAAAGCATGTGACATATTTTCTAATGAGATGAGTTTAAAATTCCAAATGTCAATGATGGGACAAATGTCTTTTTTCCTAGGATTACAAGTTTCTCAAAGTCCCGGAGGCATTTTCATTAATCAATCAAAATTTTCTCTAGAAATATTAAAGAAATTTAGGATGGATTCGTGTGACCCTATTGATACACCCATGGTGGATCGACTTAAACTGGATGAGGACCCTTTAGGGATTCCAGTTGACCAAACTCGGTTTCGAAGTATGGTCGGCTCCCTAATGTACCTCACTGCCAGCAGACCCGACCTGGTATTCGTTGTATGCATGTGTGCTAGGTATCAGGCATCGCCTACCAAAAAGCACCTTGAAGCACTTAAACGGGTCTTTCGGTATCTTAGAGGAACCATTAATTGGGGTCTTTGGTATCCGAAAGACACCGCTATGGCACTAATGGCCTATGCAGATGCGGACCATGCATGTTGTCAAGATACACGAAGAAGTACGTCAAGAAATGCTCAGTTCCATGGAGATAAATTAGTTAGCTGGTCATCAAAGAAACAAAAAAGCACTGCAATTTCCACTATGGAGGCTGAATACATTGCCATGTCTGGATGTTGTGCTCAGATACTTTGGATGAGATCATAGCTTTTGGACTATAGTTTTTCCTTCAACAAGATTCCCCTGTATTATGACAACCGCAGTGCTATTGCTCTCTGCTGTAACAATGTCCAGCACTCCCGATCCAAGCGCATTGACATACGTCATCATTTCATTCGAGAGCAGGTTGAGAAAGGTGTGGTTGAATTGTACTTCGTAATGAAGGATGATCAGCTTGCGGACATATTCACCAAGGCATTACCGAGAGAGCGGTTCGAATTTCTACTCCCATGTCTTGGTATGAAGAGTATGACTCCGGAAACCCTTAAACGTCTTCAGGAAGGAGAAGAGGAGTAAAGGATGGTCTTCATATATCCTATGTATATTTGTATATATTTAAACACACAAAAAAATACAAAAATATAAAACCTATAAAAACCATAAAAATAAAAAAATAGAAAATACCAAAAATATTTTTCAAGACATGTCTTCTATAAATCTATAACATTTAAGAACCTAGAAATGTCATTCAATAATGACACGGGCCTTTAAATGAAGTTCGAGCGGAAGTTCAAACTGTTTTAAAACATATCTTAATGGTTTGCAGTTATTTCTGACTGCAACCCGCTTTTCAATTTGAGGAAAGCATGTCGCCAAAAAGACAGTTGTTCCTAACAACGGGTAATTAATTTTTCTCGGGCACGAATTACTTAATATCCGTGCATCCAAGGATTAATGTACGTTTCAGTGCATTCTTTCTTAACCGGAAGAGAAGTCTTCCTTTTATAACAAAATAATTTTTCTTCTTGAGTGATTCTTCAAAAAATTATTTGTGTTACACACGATTTGAAAGTGTTGTTTGAAAATTCATCAGACTTGGATTTTTTCAAAAATTTAACACTCAATCAACGACTACAGCTCTTTCGATAGAAAACAGGTCATTGATTGAGGGGGATAGTGTTTTCAAATTTATGACATCTAACGGGCATCTTAAGTTATTAAATAATTAATTGGTAAAAGGTTTTTGTATTTAACAGGGTTACAATTTGAATGGGAGTTAAATTTATTTTAACTCAAAAGGCCAAAATTGTCAATTATTTGTGAGTATAGGGACTTATGTGCAATTTACTAAATGTTTCCTAGGCTTATATAACTATAAGGACCATTTGCGCCTCTTTTGAAACTTGTATAAACCTTATTAATACCTTAAACCTTAAAGAAAAGGACTTATGAAGTAAAGGGACCAAATTTTCCAACTTATGAAAATGTTAGAAGGATAAATAAGTTTAGCGAGTTGACTCTTGGTCAAACCCTCTAAAATCCGGTCAAACCTTTCTCTAAAAAAACCTCAACCCGTAACTCGCTAGTTTGAAACGTGTGCTGATTCGTGATTTCTGTAGCTAATCATGTTAAGGTATCTATTGTTTTATGATCTCTATCTTGTAAACATCTTAAATCTAAAACATGGTAGCCTAAATCACACTGAATCGTTCTAAATCAATTAGTTCGACTAGTTTTATCATCTAAATCTTTATTTGAGTTTGGAATGATGGTTTGTTTGCTGGGTTAGGCTTAGAATGGATGAATGATGCCTCATTTGTGTTTTAATTGAATCCCATATCATTATTTTGTGGTCTTGATGATTTTTGTGGCTAAGTTTGACCTTTTATGGTCAAAGATCGTTGTTTGTTGTTGATTGTTGTTTTTAAATGTTGCAATATGTTTGATGATGTTGTCTAAGTATTAAACATGTGCTTCCTTGAACTTGTTTGCTGGTTTAAGTGATTTTAGGACTTAGTGTGTTGACTGTGTGCTTAGTAGCGAGTTGCATAATATGTTCTTGGTAGCAAGTTATGTGATAACTGTTGGTAGCGAGTTGAATATACTCTATTATTTTATTATGAACAGGCAACTCGCTATCCAGTAGCGAGTTGAGGAAGATTTTTTTTATATATTAAAATATTCAACCCGCCATTTTAAAATTTTCCAATTTAATAGCGAGTTGAGTATTTCTAATAAAATATTCATGGCGAGTTGACATTAGTGAGTTGAATATATTCTATTATTTTATTATGAACATGCAACTCGCTATCCAATAGCGAGTTAAGGAAGATTTTTTAATATTAAAATATTCAACCCTTTATTTCAAAAAAATTCTAATTTGGTAGTGAGTTGAGTATTCCTAATATAATATTCTAGCGAGTTGTCAGTAGCGAGTTGAGTATCCGTAATAGAATATTCTAGCGAGTTATCATTTGATTGTGTTAACGATTTGTCAAATAGCCTTGTGTCAACTCATTCCAAGGTTGACTTCTGTTGACTTTTGAGTTGACCAAACCTGTTGACATCTGTCTCAGGGTGAATTAAGTGTTTTATCTCTGTGAAATCCATTGTTGCATTCATATCTCTTTGATCATTTGCTCCCATCTAACATCATATATCTGTATGTATATCCTGCTGTTGGATTTCCCTGTGCAGATACTATGGCTGACATGAATATTCCTGCCAATGATGTTCCTGCTGAACAAGCTCCTGCTATCGCACCACCGACCAGAACGGATGATCAAATTTTACCATTTCGCAAATTGGTTCCAGTCGACAAGAGTAACTACGTGCTAGATGTACTGAAGTCATAGAGGAATCCAATCTTCAAGGTTGCTGTGGCCATACTGAAAAATACCAATTTCTTCAGGGCCTTTACGGCATCTTCTACGATTCCCGCAATTTACATTCAGCAGTTCTGGGACACCATGCGTTATGACTCTACTACTGGGATATACAGCTGTCAGTTGGATGAGTAATGGTTCAATCTTCACAAAGATATTCTCAGAGATGCACTTCTAATCACACCAATCGATTATAACAATCCATTTGTGGCTCCACCCTCGAGTGATGCAGTTATCGACTATGTCATCACTCTGGGATACCCCTGTACGCTCAAGAACGTGTCTGCAATGTCCGTTAATGATCTCTATCAACCATGGAGAGCCATCTTGTCCATGATCAACATGTGCCTTACAGGTAACACTGTTGGACATGATAGGCCAAGACATCATGTGCTTCAGATTCTTTGGGGTATCATTCATCGCTCCAACATCGATTATGCTGAGAGGATTTGGGAAGAATTTGTTCAATTAATACAAACCTTTCTCACTGACAAGAAGAGGCTGACAATGGCTTTATAAGGAAAAAAGAAGACCACTCCTCTACTTATCCCAAGCATCAGATTCACCAAATTAATCATCCATCACTTGAAAACCAAGTACAATATTAACCCAATTACTGGTTCACCTTTCACTACTCACATGAGGATACCGTTCTGGGCAATCTCAGGTTTGTTGGAAATGATGGTAGGGAAGTATTTGGTATGCCAATACCTGATGCTCTTCTCACTGATGCAATTAAAAGAGCACCATACTACGGCGGATACCTGGCTCATGTCGCTGAGTATCAACGATATTTGGATGGAGAACCCGGTGTGGCAGAGGAAGAAGCAGTCCCCGAATCTCATGCTCCCAAAGCTATCAAGGTTACTAAACCCAAGGCAGACATGCAGACTAAGCCCTCAGCACCTCAAGCACCCAAAGTCACAAAACCTGCTGGTGACAAGGCTCCCAAGCCCACTTCTTCTAAACCACCCAAACCAAAACCGACACCAACTAAATCCTCCAAGGAAGTCCAAGGTAAAAAGCATAAACTGGTTAAGGAGACATCTGATGCACCATCTCCTGCCAAATGATCAAAAGCAAGTAAGGTGACAAAGAAGCGCAAGCCAAAGAGCCCTCTAAGGTTGGTTGATGAATTTGTTGATGAAGGTGTTCCTGATAAGGAACCTGCCTATAATGATGAAGAAGCAAACTTTCAACGGGTCGTGGAACTAAGCTTAAAGAAACAAGAGGAACTAACTCAGGGACCATCTCGTTCGGTGGTATTTAGGGAACATGACTCTGGGAGATTTCAACCGCTTTTAGAGGTACAAGGAATGGAAAAGAGAAAGTCATTAAAGAACAAGCTGCTCGTGATCTACTCACCCTTTAGACTCCAAAGAAGAAGAGCCTAGCCGATCAATTTATCTTTCAGAGGCGCACCCCTATGACTACTGAACCCTCTGGAAATGTTGAATCTCCTTCCTTGGATACTGAACTAGCTCTTGCAGACAGTGAAAAGGAGTCTGATGAGGTAGTGACTCATGGTAACAAAGAGAAAGATGCATCCAACAAGGAGCTCACTAAGATCAATACTAGAGTTCAAGATGAAGGCCAGGCTGGATCAAACCCTGGTAAACAAGATGAAGGCCAAGCTAGATCAAACCCTGGTAATACTGCAGAGTTTCAACCTCAACCAAGTCATGTGGTTCATGTTGGACCAAACCTTGAACCCATGGACTTAGCGGTCTCTGATGCTTCTACTCAACAAAACCCTGAGCAAATAGATGAAGAGTTTACTATAACTGCTTACCCAAATGTTTAGGAGAACCTCAAACTCCCAACTAAAGATCAGGTGATTCTTGAAGAACCTGCAAGCTCGACTAGAACCCTGTCTTCTCTATAAAATCTTGAAAAAGAACTCAGCTTCACTAATCAGTTCTTCATGGAGAAGCCACAGGAAGAAGAACCAGATAAAACCAATGCTGAATCAAAGGTTTAGTCAATGGTTATGGTCCCTATTCATCAGGACATCTCTTCGATTCCTCCAACGACCACTCTGGTTATTGATCTCACAACGT
The DNA here is from genome assembly GCA_026074375.1 of Tanacetum coccineum. Taxonomy (NCBI): domain Eukaryota; kingdom Viridiplantae; phylum Streptophyta; class Magnoliopsida; order Asterales; family Asteraceae; genus Tanacetum; species Tanacetum coccineum. The sequence goes on along the minus strand of BQNB010110694.1, from coordinate 30 downwards.
CACAATCAGAATCTCCAACTGTTCATGCTC
>BQNB010110693.1:5617-19604 GCA_026074375.1 Tanacetum coccineum | reverse complement strand
TTCCACTACATCTTTCTGGTTAGGTGGATACATATAAGGCCTAATATTGATTGGATGAGTGTTTGGCATAAGAGGGATGATGTGATCATGTAATCTCTTAGGGGCTACTTCTTTTGGGACTTTTAGTACAGACTTAAACTTATTCAACACTTCTTGAATTGGCTTAGGAACAGAACTGTTAACTTCCAATTTCAAAATTATAGTAGGGTATACACAGATAGACATTGCTGATAATTCTGTGACAGTTTTACTTCCCCCCTCCCCTTTATTTTCCTTGTATCCATTGGAGAGTAGCTTGTTGAGTACCCCTCAATATCACTTTCTTGTTCTGATAAGTGAATTCCATCACTAAGGTTTTAAAATTCCACTGTATGCTTCCCAGGGTAGCTAACCATTAGACTCCAAAGACCATGTCACAGCCCTCCAAAGGCAAAATCATCACATTAGAAGTGTATGTTACCCCTTGAAACACCCAAGTAAACCCCTTACATTCATTAAGGTTGGTCATAACATTTCCATTGGCCACAGACACATCTAATGGAAAAATTTTCCTAAGTCTGTAACCTAATTTCTTAGCAGTTTGCAGGTCTAGGAAATTATGTGTGCTTTCTGAATCAACCAACACATGTAAGGAATTCCTCCCCACACACCCCCTGAACCTTATAGTTCTATAAGTATTATCACCAGATAAAGCATTTAAAGAAATCAAGGGTGGTTCATCTATAAAGTTTTGATAAGTGTTGACTATACCATCCTTAGTTAACAACAAATCACCATCCTCTTCCATATCTATTCCAACCACTTCCAAAGAGAAAACTTGACCACTACACTTATGTCTAGGCATGTATTTCTGATCACAGTAAAAACATAAGTGCTTTGCTCTCTTTTCTTCTAATTCTTGTTGTGTTAGTCTAATTCTTTGTTAACATTTGCATTGACAATACTGGTTTTAGGAGTAGAAAGTAAAGATGCATGTCTATTCTTTGTCACAACTATGGTCTGTTCTTGCATTTTAGCTAAAAAAATACACATCAGTCAATTCTGTGGGCTTAAACATTCTAACTGCCATGCCTATTTTAACTTTCAACCCTCCAATAAACATACTAATAGCATATGATTCAGTTAATTCTATTGTATTCATCAAAGCTTCAAAGAGATCTTGGTATACCTGAACAGAAGTAGTTTGCCTGAGATTTTTTAAATCAACCATGGGATCCTCAAACACTAAGTCAAACATCATCTTGATTTCTCTTTCATATTCTTCCCAAGACACATTTTCTCTAAATCTTTTCACAAACTGCTTATGCCAATTTAGTGCTTTGTCAAATATGTGCATTGATACCAATCTGATCTTATGACTATCATCTTTAATGTGATCAAATATAAAGAACTAATGTATCCTATACAACCAACCCTGTACACCCTCTCCATTAAACTTAGGGAACTCAAGCTTAGTGAGCCTGTCATACTGATTTCCACCATTTTTATTCCCTCTTTGACTTGTTCCTTCCCTACTCTTGAGGTTATTGATTTCATTTGTTGCAAATTGTTGAAATAGTAACAATCCCCTAATACTTTTGCTCATTTGATCAAGGGATGACTGGATATTGGCTAATCCAGCCTCAATATTAGGTGATATGTTCATTGTGGTGTCAGATTGTGGTGTAGGTTCAATGAGGTTTGATGGCTACCATTATCAAGAACTGAAATGAATTTTGATCGGAAAATCAAGAAACGGTTATGACAGAATTGTAACAGAATTTGAGTAGATTCTGGTCACTGGAATACGCTCTGATACCAATTGAAGCAATATGTTACGGAAATTAATTAATAAATGTCAAAACAAAGCCCAGTGGCAATAAAATCAGTAGGAATTCATAGAAAAGAAATATAATTCGGTAAAGGTTTGTTATGGGATTGATGAGTTGAAGTTTACAATGATTACAATGATTACAAGAGATTAGAGAGTGATTATTTACAAATTGAATAATAAAATGAAAATGATGAATTGAAATGCCTTATATAGGCAACAAGATGGTGTAACAGACTTTGGCGTCTAAATGCGATGATCTTTTAAACATTTACACTTTGACCCCCTGAACTTTGTAAAGTTGACAAATTGAGGAATTATTACTTTTGCCTTGTAACAGAACTCGGCACAGAAAATAGGAAAACAAGAACACAGTTTAGCTGCCTAATGCACATATTTTATTATTGAAGAAACTAACTCAAAACTCCAATACGTACAATGTGAACCATTACCCTACACGGTATATATAGACTAAACAAGACGTATTAGACTATAACTAGGATTACATTATATATGCTAAATAAACAAGTAAATAGGACGAGTTAGACTCGCACTCCAACTAGAACATCTCTGAATTTGGTAACACGCCTAAAGCCTTATCCAAACTCAGTAATTCACCAACAATCACCCCTTGAATTTCTGATTCGAAGAGGGTAACTCTTGCACACCAAGTAACGACCTCATATCCTTAAACCTTATGCACGCCAAGGCCTTTGTTAACGGTTTTGCTCTTTGGTTCTCTCCTGATACATGCTCAATAATTACCTGCTCATTCTCCATCACTTTTGCCAATACCTCCCTTAGCCAAATTGCTTGACATGCAGCTATAATGGCTACCATGAACTCAGCTTCACACGAATATAACGCCACGGTAGTTTGCTTTTGTAAGCACCATTTAATAGGTAATGTACCTAGATAAAAAACATATAGGTGATGTACCTAGATAGAAAACATGTCCATCATCAATATCAACATTATGATTGCTATATCCCACCAGTCTCATGTCATTGCCCCGCTTGTATTCAATTCCAAGCGAAGTTATACTTGTAAGATATCATAGGATTTGTTTGATAGCACGAGCATGTGATTCTCTTGGACCTTGCATATATCGACTAACCACTCAAACCGAGTAAGTCAAATCTAGACGAGTGTACAAGAGGTGATGCAAGTAACCCACCACCTTTCGTTATTGGGTAGCTTCAACTTCTAGTTCATCCTCATCTTTTGACAACTTGAGATCCTTCTCCATTGGATATAAAGTTGCATTGCAATCTTCCATACCAACTTATTTCAAGATCTTCCTTGAATATCTCTCTTGATTGATCTCCACGCAATAATTTCCTTGTGAGACTTCAATACCTAAGTAATAAGTTAACTTACGAAGATCTGACATTTCAAACTGAGACGCCATCCTTTTCTTAAACTCATTAATGCAATCTAAGCTTGTCCTTGTCACGAATAAATCATCCATATAAATCGCGACAATGATAAATTCTCCATTGGTTACCGCTTTATAAACCACCTTTTCTTGCATGCATTGTTGAAAATCCATCTCCTTTAAAGTATTACCGAGCTTTATGTTCCATGCCCATGGAGCTTGCCTTGGGCCATATAATGATCTAACTAGCTTATTGGTATGTGCTTAAATACACATACCTTTTGCCTAATAAAACAAGCTAAAAAGACCAATAATGACCAATAAATACAGAAAAATGCATTGTATTCGTTTGTATTGTGAATTGTGTCTTGCAGGTAACGGATATTGCACAAAAGGACAAAAACAAAGCAAAACGGACAAAACCGAGCACGAGAAAGGAAAGAGTACAAGAAATCGAAGCCGAAGGAAAATTTATCTCAAATCCAATCCCATTAAACCTTTAACCTAAAAGAAACCATTGCACCGTTAGTCCCTGAATACTTACACAATTAGTCCTTGGGGACTAACACCGTTAGTCTAAAACAATTACACCCTAAGTCCTTAACTTTTAAACACCATTAACCCCCGTTAAATCCCATTTAAAACCTTATAACCCTTTCCGGCCCAAAATAGAACCCAAAACCATTAAACCTAGCCCAAGTCAACGCCCTAAAATGTATAGTCAAAATTATTGTTCCCATTTCCCTTTTCCCTCCCTTGTTTCACCATAAACGATTTAATAGGGTATACTAAGATCACCCAATCCACACTCACTCGCTCTCCAACCCTTCTAGAAGCCAATGACGCATGCCATGACGTTTTGGCATGCCAGGTTGGAAATCCCAATGCCAATCACTGGCCAATGATGCATGGCACATGATCCAAGGGCTCCTAATGATTGCGTTAAGAATAATCATGATTTGATGGACGAGATTGAAGAGAGAGGAGGGTGCTAGGGTCCTAGAACCTTCCTTTCTTCACTATATAAGGAGGAGGCCTCACACACAGCAGGAGGTCTTACTTTTCTAGCTTATTGTCTAGCTTAGCTTATTGTATTCAGCTTATCATTTTTAAATTGATGTATTTTCCATTTTAAAAGTTGTAACACATTTTGATTATTAATAAAATTTTAGTTATTGTTTAATACATATTTTTACTTATTGTACTTATGACTTGAATAAGCTCATTTTTAATCTAATAAGCTTCATAAGCTCTTAGGTATCTCATAAGCTACTTATGCTTAGTTAAGCTTTTAAAAGCCTAACTGAGTTTAGATATTAACTTAAATGTGACAACTATGATTTGAGCAGGTTAGTCAAACCGTTAGTATTGACTTATGGTCCTGTTGCAATATATGGTGTATGTAATTTTGTGTGTTTATATGAGTTTATGTGGGTTATGTGAGGTATTGGTAATCAATCTATTGAGTGTGATCATCTCAATGAGATTGTAATGGTGGTGGAATTAGTTGAATTCATTTCATTCACTTTTGAGTGACAAGAAAATGATTATTAAGATTTGAGCGTTTATGTGTTAAATGTGTAAGTATTATTACGTATATGTATTTATGTGTTAGTGAATTAAAATAAGATTAGGTTTTAGAAGTTAGGTTAAGGAATAATGTGGTTAAAATATAGAAGATGGTAGTAAACTTTCTATATATAGAAAGTGAATTTGAAAATGAAAAGTTATTTTTAAAAAGTAGTTTTCAAGCAAAATGGTTTAACAAATTAGCTTAGGTTTTTATAAAACTTAAGGTATAAAGATAATTAATTAATTAATAAAATAATAGGAAAAAAAAATTTAGGCACGAATAGTAAAATCCGAATTTTAGAAAATAAAAGTAAAAAGAAAATGAAAATGAATTGTATTTGGAAACAAATTCTAACTAGGCTTTATCTATAATTAATATTGTGCCTATAAATACAACACAAATCCCAAACCCCCTCCCCCTTAACCTGTCGACCGAACCAATAAGGAAAAAGATAGAAAAAAAAGTTAGGGTTCTTTTCTAAGGTATTTTTTTCTAATCTTTGTTTAATTTTAGTTATTAATTTTCAATTCTAGTAATCTAAACATGATGGATTAGGGTTTTAAATTAGGGTTTATAAATTAGGGTTCTTAAGTTTCTGAAAGTATATGATGAATAGATCATGTTTGATCATTCGTTTGATTTCTTACATGATTGGGGTTATCGGTTAGGGCTCAATCTTTGGATATAGTCGTTATAATTCACTACAGAATTTTGGTCAGTCTTGTAGAGGTCATAACTCATTCATAATTTATCAAATAAACATTTTAGAACATACTTTAGATAACCTTAGAGAGTCTACTTTGAAGAAAAGTTGGCCTCATGAGTTTTTATGGTTGGGAAGTGGGTCAAAAGGTCGTTACAAAATCAGTGTGTAAAACAGTAACGAATTTTAGTTTTGGTTTTGATTTTTCTAAAAATACTTAGACATCTAGTTAGAGGCTCTAAATCACGTGGAAGTTAGTTCATATATTTTGTGTGACCCCTGAATTTTTGATATCCCTATAATGAGGTCTAAAGTGGTCATCTAGTGTCATACTTTTAGGAGGTCAGATTCTGGACGAATTCTGGACACTTTGGACTAATGAATTTCTAAAGGGTATTTGTAAAAGGGTAATGGCTATAGGATAGCTATGAGGGGTTCATAAGACATATATGTAGCATGGTGAATTTTGGTTTGAATTATAGAAGTGTTTAAGTGGTACGTTTAGGACGCGTAACTGAGTATAAAATTCTGCTCAAAACCAAAAAATTTAAAGTATAGCATTGAAGTGTAAATGGCATATGTAGGAGTTGAAAAAGGGTTAAATCAAGTATAAAACTATGGTAGATAGCTTAGATATCCATCATAGTTGAGGTTACATTATATTGGGTAGAATACCTAATTGATGGTAACTTATTGTGTGCTTATTTGATTAGATCAGTCGTGAAGTTGTTTGTGAAGCTTTTTGTTGGAATCTTTTGAAAAGCTAAACAAAGGTGAGTTTCATAGCCCCTCTTTTCTTATAATTTTATTAGGGTGGAAATAATGCAAAGTATTTGGAAATGTTTTGATGACCGTAATAATGTGTTGTCAAAGATGCATGGACTATACGTGACTATTATATGTTTGTGTGCTACATGTTTTGTGCTGTGATATTAAGAATTGTGAACTAAGTCAGGGGGGATCACCTATGGGTATCCATGGCCTGTTTAGTGGAAGGTACTATGGCCTAGCAGGCAGGATGGTTACTTTGAGAGTGTCCACGGCCGGGGCTAAGGGGGTAACCACAAGGACCTTGGTACGATTGAGACGTCTTATAAATCGTTACAGGGAAGTCGTGTAATTGGATTGTATTGGATTGGTTGTGCATGCTAGCCTGTATGATAGTTCATTTATTATCCTGCAATGTTCTCTTTAACTTGAGGGAGTTCAAAAAATGCCAACCTAAGTTCTATTTTCATATAAACCGCAGGGGCTGTATTATGGCAATTGGGGGAACTTTCATTTATGAAAGGAAAGAAAATGGGAAAAAGAGAATGACAAGAGGAAAGATGTGGAGGGGCCTTTCTTGTACACAATCCAAACATTCCCTTAATTCATCTTCAACCTCTCTCTGTCACAGCCCAACTTGTATACCTTTTCTTTCCACTCTTCCGCCAATACCAAACCAGCCAGCACCGGTTTTTAGCTCCTACTTTCTCTGCAAAATCACTCCAAACACCCTTACTACTACCATCCAGCTTATAAGTCCATTGTTGGCAATCCCTCTCCATTCCCAAAGCAATTCGATGCTGAGATTGTCTTCTAAAGAAGCTCAAAAGAAATCAAAGGCTTGGGATTTGCTTTGGTTTGCCTCACACAACCTAGCACACTTTGTTTTTGCTCTTCAAAAAGGTAGCACAAGCAGCAAGCAGCCTTCGGCTATAAATGCTCATTGTAGCCTTTGAGGCAGTTCTAGTATGTTAGGTAACTAGTTTTCTTTAATTTTTAATATACTTATAAGCTTTATTTTTCAGTTTTTAACTTTCAGCTTGTTAACACATTTCACATTCTAATGCAAGTTTAAGTTTTTAAAGGCACTTTATAATCCAGTGATAGGTTTCTGAAATTGAGTGTGTTTTATGTTCAAGCTCTCAATACCGCTTTGTTTACAAACTGTTTTACTAAGTGAACTTAAAAGGTTAAGTAGTTAAGAGAATATCCACACAATCACTCTCAAATATACCTTAGTTATGTTATGATGATTTAGCCCAGTGTGGATGGGCTTATGACTCTCAACTAGCTTCTTTATGCAAGCTAGAGCTTGTAGATTCATTGTTTGACCCTGTTTTGAGCAAGGGTGTAGTAAGTCTCTCTTTTTCTTGCTTTACTTATCTATTTCAGAACTGCTAGTTCATTTGTTGACACTGTTAGTTTTAAGTTTATACTGCTAGACTAATTCATGCTTATTTGAGTGCTTATTATGGATTGAAAATTGCTTATAAGTGTTTTACTTTGTTATTTGATAATCTGTTTTTAATAATTTTAAACTAAAAATGATTTTTGGAAATGTTAAATGCTGTTTTTAAACGAGCAGTATTAACTCCAAGTTAGTACTGCTAGTTCACTTTTGGAACAGCATTAACTTAACACTACCAGTACTAACTCTAAGTTAGTACCTGTTTTAGCTTATTTGCTTATTTCTTGTTTAATTGTGTTTTGTTAAGGCTAGCAGTACTAACCTTTAGCCAACAGTACTAACTTATAACTAGCAGTACTAACTCTAAGTTAATACTGGTAGTTAATACTGGTGGTACTGATTGTTAGTACTGTTGTGTTTCTCTTGTTTAATTTAGCTTAATTGCATGCTTCATTTGCTTATTTAGATTTAGATTAGCTTATTTGTGCCTTAGTGTAAAAGTGTTAAAGTGTTTTTGTCATTCCTAGTTTTTATTCTTGTTCCAGCTTATTCTCTTGCTATTTTTATGTGCTTTTGCTTATTATTATCAGTTTTAGTGCTAAATCATTCCCTGTGACATTCAAACACAAATCATCAATCGTCTTTCGATTTTCCATTCCAGCCTCGTTGGGACATAACGACCCGGGAACACTCTATACTGCTTCCGGTTTCATTGGTCTCGCGTGTTTTCGTCCCTTGTTGTGTATTTATACATGTTTGTATTTGTTTACATATTTGAGGGGTGAGCTCGCGCGTAGTCAATTTTTGGCGCCGCTGCCGGGGAGGTTGAAAAAGACTATCGTTACGCTTGACAACTTTTGTTTATATCTGTGAATATTTTTCTTCTACAAAAATATAAAAAGTACAAAAATATTTTTCACTTTCTTTTATTAGTATAATTATCATCTAAAAACAAAAAAAAAATTGTCCATAAACAAGAAATAAAATACATAAATTGGTAAAAATACCAAAATATAATATTCTCAATTGAGGTATTATCATAATAACTTCCGGTGAACTTATTGGTTCCCAACTCGAACAAAAGATTTAAAACTTGCCATTTGTGTCTCTTACGATATACGGCTCACCTTGAAAAGTTGAACAAACTATAAAGTGGGTATAAGGAGGGTTGTTCCTAGGAACTACGACCCGAAAGGAGAAATAAGCTTCGCGCTATTCCTACTCCTCCGCTCACCTGTGCGTTTATCTTTTTGAGAGCTACCGTGAAGTAAGTAGATTATTTGGTTTAAGTTGTCTTATCTCATTGTCCGTTAAAATCAATTGTGAATAAATCATCAAAAAAAAAAAAAAAAAAAACTAAAAATTAGTGTAAATTTTCTTTTTATATTTCTATTTTGTGCATGCGCACTCGTTCTCAAGCCCGTAAACGTCGACAACAGCAAGTCCAACAAACTTCTGTTGAATCATCCAATCTTGAGAAACCTGATAATCCTCCCATAGTTACGATGGCTGATAATCGTACTATGGCGCAATTGCTCGAAGCACCCACCGAGGGTTACGAGGATGCGATCGTTATTCCGGAAATCACCGCGAATAACTTTGAGATCAAGCATGGTCTTCTGAATCTTGTCCAAAACAAGCAATTTTTTGGAAATGATAAAGAAGACCCACATGCTCACATCCGTTATTTCAACAAGATCACTTCTACGATGAAGATTCCGAACGTACCAAATACGTCGGTTAAACTTATGCTTTTCCCATTTTCTCTCGAAGGGGCAGCCCGGATATGGCTGGAAAAAGAACCCCCTCGGTCGATTGAAACATGGGATGATCTTGTTACGAAATTTATTAACAAATTCTTCCCTCCCTCTAAAACGACAAATCTCAGAAATGAAATCACGAGATTTCAGCAAAAATTTGATGAGACGTTTTGTGAGGCTTGGGATCGTTTCAATGATCTTTTAAGGGGATGCCCTCATCATGGGTTTTCAGAATTGCATCAACTCGATACATTCTATAATGCCCTAAACTCAATTGATCAAGATTCATTGAACTCTGCTGCTGGTGGTAACTTCTTAGACAAAATGCCTCGAGAATGTTTAAAAATCATCGAGAGCAAGTCTAAGGTACGTCAATCAAGAAACAAAGCTGTTGTAGCTAAAATGAGTACAAGCTCTTCCACCCCAGCAATCTCATCTGATGTTGCTGAACTCAAAGACATGGTTCGGGCATTGATTCTCGACAGAAAGAACCAAACCCCAGCTTCCGCCCCCGTAAAAGCGGTTGAACAAAGTTGTGTAACTTGTGGGGGAGGTCATTTTTATCAAAACTGTCCAGCCACTAATAGCAACATTTACCATGACAATATCCAAGAGTATGTGTCCCAAGCCGCTGCGGCCAATTTCAACCAAGCTAATTCTGGTTATCGACCTCCGATGGTCTCAAATCAAATTCGACCTCCTGGTTTTCCTCCCATTCAGAATCCTCATGCAAATAGTCAAAACAATTTCAATCGAGGAAATAACTTCAATCAAAACAGAGGAAACAATTTCAACCAAGGTCAGATTTATCGACCTCCGGTCAATCAACCGGTAGCTCATCAAGGACCTGCTCCTCAGACACACGGTGTGTCAAAAACAGATTTTGAAAGATATGTCACAGCCAATGATGCAGTGTTGAGAAACATGCAAAACCAAGGTCAAAACCTGCAATCCCAAATGGCAAATTTGACTGACATGCTTTCAAAATTTGTTACTGCTAATACAGCTTCTACTTCCGGTTCTGGAACTCTTCCTGGTAACACTGTTACCAACCCAAAGGAAGATTTAAAAGGTATCACTACCCGAAGTGGTGTTACCATCCAAGGACCGAAAGCAGTTAATGACATCGAGGTGACAATAGGACTCACGCGATTGACTCCTGCTAATTTAGGAAAGCACCGATGACGTCCAACATCCTGTTGTTCAAATGCAGTATCGTAATCCACTTTCGGAGCCCAATGTTACTCCTGTTGTTGCTCTGTTGTTACTTGCGTTCCTAAAGCATCAATTTCCATTTTCCATCAAAGTAAGAAATGATGAAAGGCGCAAGGAAAAGCTACGATCAAATCGAGTATTTTATGAAATCTTTAGAGATTTAAGTTTCGAGATTAGCTTTACCGATGCCTTGATGCTCATGCCTAAATTTTCTTCTACTTTAAAAACTTTGATTGGAAACAAAGAAAAATTGAGCGAATTGGCAAGAACTCCTTTGAATGAGAACTGTTCAGCGGTCATCCTCAACAAGTTACCAAAGAAACTTGGAGACTGATTCGTGTTTATGTATACACTTATATAGCAACCCTAATACAGATCCTGACCGAATGCCCTTGACCAAGGCAAAAGGTCAAATTCCACAAAAGGATAAAATACACAAGATAGAATCAATGATAAAAAGATTCCGGAAGAGATATTCCCGGGTCGTATGTCCCAACGAGGCTGCAATTGAAGGTAATCCTGGTTTGATGAGAAATTGAATGATGGAGATATTAGAAATGATGGATAAACACTGAATATTATTACAACTAAAATTTAATTAATTAAAACCTAATTTATCTACGGGAATACAGATCATAGGAAAATGGGGATCTTAAAAACTACGGGAAACAAAATTAGTTATAGGGAAATCCTAAAATTAAATCTATACTAAAATACGGGGAACAGAATCAGGTATCGGGAAACCTAAATACTAAAAATTAAGAAAATAAATGCTAAATTAAATTAAAAATCAAAATTAAATTCTATTTAACTTAATTTGAAAAATAAAGAAAACTAGAACTAAAACGGAGGTCGTTTGAATGTAAAACGAAAAGAAACGGTATACGCACCTCGGGTTTTAAAAACGGGTCTAAGATGAATTTTATAATAAAAAATTAATACCTTACTAAATGTTATATTTTTTCCAGCACTAAAATGACAAAAGAAAATTTTATATTTAAAGAGAAAAATATTTTTTTATTAATTCAAATTTTTGGATTTTTTTATGAATTTTTAAAGATTAATAACTAATTAAAAAACTAGAAAATAGAATTTAGACAAAAAATAAAGTTATAAAAGTTCGAAAAAATAAAATTAAATAAATGAGAAGTGAAAGTCAAAATTCTAAAATATAAAATATGCCAAAAAGTTATTGTTTATATGTAAAGAAAAGTAATTAAACTAATTAAAATTTAAACCTAATTTAATTATTTAATTAAATTTAAACTAACAGCAGTTATTTATAGGGTAACTAACCAGTGAAAAGGATATAAGGGACTAAGGGGAAACAACAAATAACAAGGGGCATTATCTCTCTGGCAATCATAGAATTGGAATTGTAACCCAAATGGTCTGAGTTGGACCCGATGTGCTTGCTAGTCCAAAGTGTTATTATCAAGAAAAGCTATTAAAGCACAGTTGTTAAAGGGGCTCATGGGGAGTCTTTTTGTAAAAGCACTTATGCTTTTTAATCACTAAATAAGCTAGAAAACGTAAGGTTTGGACAGACAGAAGCTTATTAAGCTTATGAGTCTTATTTTGTCTGTCTTATTGGGCTTTAGCTAACAAGATAAAGTACAACTATGGGGGACAGTTTATTAAGCTAAGGGGGAGGCCTAAATATAAGCTATGGTCTTTCTAATATGCCTAAAATGAAGCTGAATTCTTAAATAGTATAATGACAGTTTATAAAAAAATAACAGAAAAAGGCCTATTAAGGCCTTAAATTAAGCTAACCTAGAATAAGGGAGTTAAGCTATAAGATTTTGGGGACTTGATAGGGTATTATTAAGCCCTACATTAAAAAAGCAATAAGAACCTATGGCTTAATATTAAATAAGCTAGAAAAGTGGGGCTGAATTTTGGTTCTAGCACCAGGGGAGATAAGTGCAGTGAGCTAGGGGCTTATTTTGGCTTATTGAAATAAGCACATTGGTGCTTTTTAGCCAAAACAAAATCCAAACAGATAAACAATGGTGGCATATGAGCTTATTTCCAAAGTTTGGGGTATTAAAATGCATTTAAACATGCTGATTTATGGTGTTGAAATTGGGGGTTTACAAAGAAATGGGGTTTAGGTTCATTGACTTTTACTTGGTCAATTTAATTGGACAGAACAAGTGGCTTTTGAAAAGAGCTAGTAACACTCAAATAAGCACAAACAAGGTGTGCTTAAGCTGCTTACACAGCTTAAGTGGTTTAGCTCACTTTGTGGCTTATAAAACTTTGACAGAAAGCAAAGGACCAAAAAAAACTAATTTTTTTACTAAAAAGTTTGATTAAGCTAATCCAAATAAGCCCACACACTCAGCCAAAGTTGGCTGAGTGAGTATCACCTATTGCAACACCCATTTGACCCATTTTGGGGTCTAAACCAAACACCCCCTTATTTATATAAAAAAGGATTTTTAACTGATTTTTGGTAAAAGAAGGCAGAGATAATTGATTACAAGTGAATTTTAATAACTTTTAACACATATTTAAACAATTTAAACAGAATTAAACAGCTTAAATTATATTTCAAATTTCGACAATAGCAATTTCACAAACACTCTTAACTTTTATTAAAACTGAAAGTATTACAACAAAAACTTAAAAAATAAACTGAGTACAACAATTTTAAAGCAAACTTAATTAAATTTTTAAACTACAAAAGTAAAAACAGGGGTTAAAAAAAATGTGTTTGTTCCGGCTTGCTTTCTTCTCTCTTATAGCCTCTCAAATGACTTGGGTTGTGTTTCTTATGAGAGCAGGGACTCTCACAAGCATTCTAAGCCCTTGGATTGCTTCTCTTCATCTCAGCCATTGGTTGGGGTGCGGGTTTTTGTAAATTGTCAACAGGGAAAGGTTATAGGGGTAATGGGGAGGTGGGAAATGGTTAGAGTGAGCTGGGAGATGTACTAGGGGGGTGGGGATGAGCTAGAAACCATGGGAAGAGGTGGTATGGTTTTGGCGGTAAAGTGGTTACGGGTACAGTGTTGGTTGCAGGTTTAAAAGAAAAGAATGGGGAAGGTGCACAACTGGCCCTTCAACTTTGGTTCTCTTTTCATTTTCTTTTTAAGCCGAAATTCAGTTATAAACTAGTTTGGAAAGTGACCAATATGGTCCTTGGCTTTTATTAAAACAAAGATATAAAAGGGTTTTGGAAATGGCAGATTCAGCCCTTGGCTTTTTAAAGGGAATACAAGTTTGGAAAATTGCAATTTCAGTCCCTCTTTTAGTTTAAACCATTTTTCTTTTATAAAACCTATTTTTAAAAATGACAATTCTAGTCCCTAAGGTTTATAAAAATTGTTTCTGGGCCAGTAATGGGCTTGGGTTTGTGTATTGGGC
>BQNB010110692.1:0-22502 GCA_026074375.1 Tanacetum coccineum | reverse complement strand
TGCATTGTACACTTGTACACATGCTTGAAGGTTTGCACATTCATTTTTATAAGTATACATTACATATAATTAGAGTTTTGATGTAAACGTTAACGTTTAATGCTTGTTTTGAAATAACGTTTTGAAAAGTACGTTAAATTGATAATGTACTTAGTAAAATGATATTAAGGTATAGACTTAAAATATTAGGATGTTTATATGATATAAACATAGATATAGATGGCATTGATAGAGGTTGCGTGAGTTCGTTTACTTTAGAGATGCAAGTTACGTTGCATAATGAGATAAAGCAAAAAAATTTCCCTGTAAGAAGGTGATATATTTATAATAGATGGATATTACATTGCATCTAATTTAATAGATGGAAAATTACATTGATGAAAATTGCGGGTTGTTATAGTCTCCCAGCCTTACAGAAATCTCGTCCTGAGATTTAGTCGAATGATAGAGTGTAAAAGTTCAGAGATTCATTCATAGGAGGGTAATATTGATGAGATATTTAGTATCAGGGAGCATGTAATGCGTGCTTGGCCTGGAGACTTTATATGTCTTCTTGGGTTCTTCGTGGGATATTTTTTCCCTAGGTAGCAGGGTAGCAGGGTACATGTTCGGCATGTATGGAGGTGAATTCTTATCGAAGTTAAATTATTCTAAATCCCTAACGAGGCATTTATTTCAGGCGTCTGTATGTAATGTGTATGTGTCCTGAGGACGTGTATTTACTTTTGGGTTTTTGAAGAGGCTTTTCCTCAGGTATTAAGGAGCGTGAAATGTGTACATGGCCTGAGGATTTAGAACTTTCTTGAAGACGAGTTTTTCCTTAACGTCCCTAGTGAGATGTATTTCTCAGGTATCAGAGAGCATGTGATGCGTCCCTAAGGACTTAGGTTTATTTTCAAGCCTTTAATGAGATGTGAATTCTTCATGTATCAGGGGCCTTTGATGTGTGCCTGTCCCGAGGACCATGTTTGTCCTTTTGATTTTGTGACAAGATTGTTTCCTCATGTATCACGGAGCATGTAACGCGTTCAGCGTTCCCAACCTGAGTGTTAATACAAATAATGTCTAAAAACTTAATACTGGTATGATAACTGTTGTTGTAAGAGAATTCCACCAATGGTAAGTGTCTTTCAGTCCTTTTCCTAAAGTCTATGACCATAGGCTCAAAGCATGGCTTTTGGGTTTGGATGGTACTTTCACTTTGTCCATCGGTTTCGGGATGATATACCGTACTCGTGTCTAATTGAGTACCCAAAGACTTTGTAATGATTGCCAGAATCTGGATGTGAAATGACTGTCACGATCCGAGATAATGGATATTGGCACACCATGTTGGGAGGGGGATATTTCTTTGATGTACAACCTGGTAAGGGTTTCCATACTATCTGTCTCTCGGGTAGGTATGAAATGTGCGGATTTTGTAAGGCGATCGACAATGACCCAAATTGTGTCATGTCCGTTTGATGTTTTGGGAAGTTTTGTAACGAAGTCCATTGTTATTCTTTCCCATTTCCACATAGGAATTTGGTTGTACCAGTAAGCGGATGGCTTCTGACATTCTGCCTTAACTCTAGAACATGTCAAACATTTGCCAACATATTCCGCGATGATTGCCTTCATGTTAGGCCACCAATAGAGTTTCTTTAGATCATGGTACATTTTGTCAGAACCTGGGTGAATGGAATATTGATTTATGAGACTCATGCATGATTAAGTCTCTCAAACCACCGAAAAGTGGTAGCCAACTTTGATTTTTGATACAACGAGTTCCATCAGGACGAATTTCAAATGATTTGTCCATCATTCGTAGGTTTTCGGCTTTGATGTTTTCTTCCTTGATTGCTTCGGTTTGAGCTTCGAGGATTTGAGTTGGTAATTTTGGGTGAAGGTCATGATCAATGATCTGATTCGGAGTGGTTTGATTCGTTCCTTCCGGCTTAAGGAATCTGCTACGACATTTGCCTTTCCAGGGTGATAACGAATCTCACAATCATAATCTTCAAGCAATTCTAACCAACGATGTTGTCTCATGTTCAACTCTTTTTGATCAAGGATGTGCTAAATACTTTTATGATTAGTGAACACAGTACATTTGGTGCCACACAGATAGTGTCTCTAAATTTAACGAGCGAAAACTACTACTCCTAATTCGAGATCACGAGATGGTATAGTTTTCTTCATTTGGCTTATGTTGTTGGAGATGATATGCAATAACCCTTCTCTCTTTGCATTCAACACTGCTCCAGACCTAGATGGGTTGCATCACAGTAGACAACAATAAATCATCATTCCTTCTGGTAATGCTACAGATTGGAGCTTCAATATTTGTCCTTCTGTTTTAGCAGTTAAAAGTGGGTTCTTGGTGTTCGCCCACATATATTCTTGTTTTTCTGGGTTAATTCAGTCAAAAACTTTGCGATCTTCGAAAAATCTTTGATAAAATCTCGATAATAGCCGGCAAGTCTAGAATTGATGAACTTCCGTAGGTGTAGTGGGAGATGCCCAGTTCTTAACTGCTTCAATCTTGGCGGGGTCAACATGAAGTCCTTGACTATTAATTAAGTGTCCAAGAAATTGCACAATACGAATCAGTAATCAAATTTGGATGACTTGGCATACATACTTCTTCTTTCTTGATTAATTCTAGGATTATCTCAAATGATTTGATACTCTTCTTCATTACGAGAGTAGATGTGAATATCATCAAATGAACCATATCACGAATTTATCCAAGTATGGTTGACTCGCACGATTCATGAGATCCATGAATACAGCAGGTGCGTTAGTTAAACAAAATGGCATCACTTGAAATTCATAGTGTCCGTATCTTGTTCTGAAAGTAGTCTTAGGAATATCTTCATCCCTCAGTCTCAGTTAATGATAACCTTATCTTAGGTCGATTTTTGAGTAGACACTCGAACCTTGAAGTTGGTCGAATAAGTCATCGATTCTGGGTAATAGGTAACGATTCTTTACAGTAAGTTTATTCAACTCCCGGTAATCGATACACATTCTGAAAGATCCATATTTCTTTTTAACAAATAAGACAGGAGCTCCCCAGGGTAAAGTACTTGGTCGTATTAAAACCTCGGTCTGACAATTCTTGAGTTGATTAGATAGTTCCTGCATTTTGAAGGAGGCTAATCTTTAAGGTGCGAGGGCTGACAGTGCTGCTCGAAAATTAGATCGATTTGGAATTATACTTGGCGAACGGGAGGGAGGCCAGGTAGATCTTTAGGAAAAACTTTGGACATTCTCTATCTACGGGAATAATTTTTTGTTCTATTCTCGTCTGACTTCTTCTTCTCCGTTACTTGGATCATGAAAACTTGACAACCTCGGGATATGTATCGTTCGGTTTTTATACAAGATATGAGATTTAGTCGGTTTTACTTCGATCACCTCGGATGATTAATTTCATTGTCAATAGGAATGTGAACGACTTTCTCTTCACAGAGAATTTTGGCCTGATACTTGGACAACCAGTCCATACCGATGACAACGTCGAAACTACCGAGTTTAATCGGCATGAGATTGATCTTGAAAGATTGATTTAGCAAGGTTAGGGTGCAACCCTGGATAATTGTGTTTGTGCTTACTAGGTTTCCGTCAGCCATTTCGATATCGTAAAAGGTATCTATTGTAATAGGCGGGATATTTAGCATAGAGGCAAGAATGTGGATATGAAGCTTTTATCGGCTCCGGAATCAAATAATACTCTAGCTAAATGTTGGTTTAGAAGAAACATACCCGTAACTACATTCGGGTCTTGATGAGCATTCCTATTCCTCTTTGAATGTAGTCTTCCACTGGGGTATTGATGTTGGTCTGTTCGCACTGATTTATATAATTGCATTTGTCTCCACAGGCATGACAAATAACAGTCACTGGTAGTGATTACTTCCAGTGGCTGGCCTCTTGTTTTGGCAGTTCTTGGTCAAATGGCCCACCTTGTTGCAAGTATTACACTTAACAGTACAAGGTCCTGTGTGATGGAGATCACATTTTCTAATGATGGAGGTTTAGGCATACCTATACTTCTCAGCAGAGTGGTGCATACGCTTTGATGCTTTTTCCGTCGTTTTGTTGTGGTTGGTGATTATTGTAGTGGTTGTTGGAGTTGGTGTTACGGTAGTTGTTGTTATTGAAAGTTCTTTTGTTGTCAAACTTTCGTTTATGATTACTTGATACTTTGCACCGGAGTGTGCTTTGTTACCTGATCCATTAGCCTTTGGGCTATGTTAATGGCTTCCTCTAAAGTTTGAGGCTTTGAGGCGGTAACATTCCCTTCAATACTTCTAGGTAACCCTCCGATGAAGGCTTCCAGGAGTTTCTCGGTGTTTGGTACCATGTTCGGGCATAGAATTGCTAATTCTTGGAATATTCTAACGTAAGGTTTGAGTTCATTTCCCTTTACAGTTAGATTGTAAGTTCATTCCATCTTTCTGACTCAGGTCGAGGACAATATTGTTTGTCAAGAGGCCTACTTTTAACTCAGTCAGGTGATTTGATTGGACTTGTTTACTCCCATAGGTTGGGGGTATGCATTCCACCAGGACAAGGCATAATCAGTAAGGGTACCAGTAACAAATGTTACTTTGTTTTCCTCGACACATTTGCTTCGAGAGAATACTGATTTGGTTCGTTCAAACCAGCGGATGAGGCCAACTGCTCCTTCTGTACCATTGAAGTAGAAAGGTTGACAGTTTATGAATTCTTTATAGTTTCCTGTTTTTGCTCCAGGAGCTCCAGTAGGATCGGTGTCCCTGTTGAGATTACTAGTACCTGCCATTGTTATTGATGTGTGCTCCAGAGCTGTAGTGACACTGTCAGCAACTAGTTTCTTAGTGGCAGCTTAGTCATGACCGGTGCTTCAGATGTTGACGTCCTTTTGGGAGGCATTCTATCAACATAAGACAACATGTAATAAGAATAATATCACAAGTCTTAAAATGATTAAAGTGCAAAAATAAACATTGTCACAATAGTGATATCGAAATCATAGATAATTCATATCAAATAAGTATCTATGATTTATTTAGAAGTCAGGGTATGATTCATAATGATGATGACGGAGATGATGATGCAAGAGAGATAAGTCGGTATTATGAAATAACAAGGTATATAACGGGATTGCCATTGTATTATATCATGAACAACTTGCCTTTGTACTATACATAGTCAAGATTTGACAAGTGTTTTTATTTATACCACACATCCCGTGGCTAGGTTCTAATAAAAGCGATAACTAAGATCTAATCTAATAGTCCGATGGTCCTTCTTGGCTGATCTTGAGTTCATTGAAGGCATTTAGAAGACTTTCCTTATCTTCTTGATGATGAATTGGCACGTTGATGAGGGTTCTAGATCAGTAATTCTGAAGCGAGCCAGAGAAATTTTGTGGTTATTTCCCATCTGCTTCTTTTGAAGTTTAGAAATTTGAGCACGAGCTTGTTGGAGTTCAGCTTCCAGATTGTCAAAGTCTTGTTGGATAATCACCCGACCTTTTCTGAGTCCTTCGATTTTGTCTTCTATGTATTCAATACGGTCGAGAGAAAGTTCATCTAGATGATTCAAGATTTACTAAATTTGCTCCTCGTGACGTTCCAGACTTTGTTTATGGAGAGTTTCTCCTATCTCAAAGTCTGTGAGGGGGGTAGAAGATAGATGAGGTTGAACAACTCGTTTCTTGGTGGTAGTATTTTCAGGAGAAAGAATTCTGAGGATTTAAGCCATTGATGATTGAGGTATGTGTTGAGGTGGGATAACAGAGATGATTTTGCAGCATAAAATGCTTGCATAACTGTCATGTAAAGATCATCATGAAGAGCGAAGAGTTGGTGAAGCTATTGGTAACTACACAAAAATGAGTTAGAGGCTAGATAAGTTTTTCCCGGGTGAAGCTGGGACATAGTCTGGAGAAGCCAGGATAAAATCTAGAAAGTTGGAGGAAAAATCATCCTCAATACCGGAAGTAAGATAGTTAGGAGACGACATCGTTCTGTTAATAACCCAGCGGTAAATAACATAAGTTATTTATATAATAGTATAATAGTTATGTATCTTTACATACTATTCGAAATGTAGCGGCACGGGGCGGGGGGGGGGGGGGGGGGGAGGACTTTCTTGGCTAGAAAAAGAAAAGTAGTTATAGTTAAGGTTTCAACCTTGTTCTCTATAACCGTGGCTCTTGATACCAATCTATAATTTATTCATCAGAGTTTTTACAAAAGAGAGGTCCCATGATCTAAAAACATAAAGTTTAATTGATAACAATTTAGCCATGTTCAAGTCCTTGCCACTCCGTGCCATAAGATGCTCAATTACTTGAGATAAACATGCTAAAAGGATCAACACAATGGTTGAGTGAAATTCATAGGTTCAAGTTAAACAGTTTAAATACAAGTCATCATAACAGTGGGTTAGAGTGTTATACACCCATAAGTGTAATAATTGCAATAAGTACAATTATTATGGAAACCAGTATTATTATGTCTAAGCTCATGGCACTCAAACTGACTAGTGTATATATCAATAATGTTATATATAATGATAATGGCCCCCGTATAGGTAATTGCCATATACCTATGAGTTTCAAATATAGTGCATTTGGTTACCTATCCGGCTACCACAAACGGGATTCGTCAATCCCAATAGGCCTATTCATAATATTCGCGTTCACTCGTAAGTGATTAATGGTCCATGATGGTGGGGGTCTTTTGGAATAAATGGACTTAGACAACAGATGCAATATATCAGGATAACATACATTTAGAAAACACTTGTATTCCTGGTTTATAGCATGTATCCCCCTCACGGGTTTATGAAATAGATGATTTAAAAGTAAGGCTATGAACACACCTTAACAGTACAGGGAAATCTGATTAATGGCAAAAGTATATCAAGTGAAAGTAACGGCTTTGTCATGCAACCTGAAGTAATATGTCATGTCTTAGCGGGATGGTTTATGTTTCAAAACTTTACAAAGTTTAACGTATATCTTTGATTTATGAAATTATGAAATATTGTATTACTGTTCGGGCTATCATAATCCATAGGCCATGTAGTATCGTTTGAGGAGCCAGGGCAATTTAAATCGTAAACCCAGCAAACTCGTCAAAAAAAAACTCAAATGAAACCCTTCATATGAAATTCCCTAGTAACGTGATACGATAAGATTTTAAGTTTCTTCAAAAGTTAGTTGATGATAAATTACGTTAAATATATAACGAAATAATGCGTCGATTTACGAATAATAACGATAAATGTGTCAGGTTTTAATAAAATCGTGTTTTATAATATTAATATATATTTTTATAATTTATATAAAAATATTATATTTTATATTTTTAAGTTTGCAAAAATTGGCAATATATATCCTTGGTTTATTAACTTTTACAAGTTTAGTCCTTTATATATAAAGTATATATAATTTAACCTTTAACTTTGGAACTTGGAAAAATAGGTACGTATAGTTATAACTTTAGAATAATAACATTTTCAGCCCCTTTAGTTATAAATTTTGGAAAGTTACGATATATACCCCTATGAATGAAAACTTTTGCAAAACAAGTCCAAAAAGCCATGCAAGCTTATTTTAAGGTTCCAAATGATATTTGCAGGTTATAGCTTATTAGAATAAGCTAAAACAAGATGTTTTAACATAACAAAAGTTTAGAAAAAGGATTTGTTAGCTAGAAAATCAAAACGGGTCGTTTTTAGGGTTTTAATAAAAAACACATGGGTTTGAGGATTCAAAGCTTCAAACAAGAGTTTATATATGATCTTAAGAGTATTATGAATATTCTAATACAGATTATAAGTTTATGGAACAAGATCTTAGGCTTACTTGAGCTAAAATGGTTCGAAATGGGGTTTTTGGGTTCGTACGCCTAGTAATGACTTCAAGGGCTTCTTTTTCTAGATTTTTGGCTTTGATTCTGAACTTAGGGACTTCACTTGATCCTTCTTGGTATGAGTTAAGATTCCATTGTTGTATTTGATGAGTTTTGAGGTTTGAAGAAAGTGTTATGTATGTACGCGTATATATAGGGTCAAAAACTTTTGGTGGCCAAGTTTTCTTGGTATCTAAGGGTTTGATAAGTGTCCTAGCTAGCTGAGGTGAGTAAGGTATGCTAGTGTGATGAGTAAGGGAGGGTAGAACTAGCTATGAAGATGTGGAAGGGGTGTTTGGAGGCCACGACTAAGGAAGAAAGACAAGGAGGTGATTTTTGCAACTTGGTAAGCAAGGTGGTGATGGAGGTGCTTGTAAGCTACTTGGGTGGCTGCTTGGTGATGTCATATAGGTGCTAGGGTGCTTGATTGAGGTGCTGGTTGCTTAAAATGGGTAAAAATGCAAGAAAAGGGGTGTCAGGTTCATTTCATTTTGGGTTTGTGTTTTAGGGTTTTAATTCGTGTTATGGTTAGGGTTTAAGATATTTTAGGGTTTAAGATTTGTGTTAGGATTATGGTTTAAGGTTTAGGATTAAGGTTTAGGGTTTAGTTTTAAGTTTTAGGGCTTAGTTTTGGGTTTAAAGTGAAATTAGGGTTTTAGGGTTTTGTTTAGGGTTTTAGATTAGGGTTTTAGATGACTTAGGGTTTAAGTTTAAGGTTTAGGAGTCATGCATTAAGTGCTTGTACCTTCTGTTAAAGTGGTGGTAAGAAACCAAAGTGATTTCGTCGGTAAAATAACCTAATTTGACTTTCTTGTATTATTGACTTGTACATTGAGCTTTAGAGAGTTGTAACTTGATTCAGGAGGGAAAAGATGCTAAATGGATAATGTACTTGGTAAAATGATATTAAGATATAGACTTGACATATTAGGATGTTTACATGATGTAAACATAGATAGAGATGGCAGTGGTAGAGGTTTCGTGAGCTCATTTTATTGATAAAATATAACGCCTAAAAAACATTACTAATATTTTATCACATCTTTACATTTTGATAATCCCAAAATATAAAAACGTTCAACGTAAAATTAAACGTAAACAAGTAATTAGTTGTAAACTCTCATTTCAACAAATACATCACTTAAAGGTATGAATAAACAAATGCTTAATGCATTTTATGATCAAAGGAAATTTTTATTCAACCTCACACTTTTATAAAATGTTGTAAACATTTTTATAAACATTACAAAACATTTTCTAAAATTAAAAGAAATGTTTTATTCAAAATAAACATTTTAAATTTCAAATTTTCGGACCTAAAACGGCTAGAAAAGTTCTAGAAAATTCCCTCTACACAAAAGACAAACTGGGGAGCGCTAAGTCTAGGGCGGCCCCCTTAATTTTAAGGGGACCGCCCACCTATTTAAGGGGACTGCCCATAGGTAGACGCTCCTCAAGTTTGTCCTACAAATACTGGAATTTTCCCTACTATTTTCTCACCTTTTGCACTTATTCTTTCTGTTCTAAAACAGCCCACACATCTCATTAAAATCATTTGATCATCTAATCATAAAGCTTTGTTTCCAAGTGATCCAAGCTTAATTCCTCAAGTGCAAGAGAAGAATACTTCCATCATCAAGTGAAGAAGTATTACACCTAGTTTGAATAAAAGAAAAATTAAAAAAAAGGGTAAATTACACCTCAAGTGTGTATTACAATCTTGTTGCATCCATATCATAACTTGTAAATCATTTGTAAATCTTGTAAAGTTGTGTAGTAGATAGATCTTGGGATGTTGAAATATAGTTGAATTCTTATGATTCAATTCAAGTTTGTAGTTGGTGGAAAGTAGAAGTAAAGTAGTGAAATAGAGTATGTGGAAAAGAAATACTAAGCGTGAAGAAGTTGTGTAGTTGTGAAGTTGTGTTGTGAAGTCGTAAAAGTAGTGAAGAAGTTGTGAAGTCGTGATAGATTGGTTCTAGCTAAGATTAGAACTCGACATCTAGCTTAGTGTCGAAATTGATATAAGCGGAAAGTGTGTACGGTTTCTCCGCCATAAGGAGTGTTGGTTAACATAGTGAGAAAAATCTCGAGTTAGTGCTCGAGGAGTGGAGTAGAGCGAAGAGATGGCTCGTAACCGAACACTATAAATCTTATGTGTGGTTTGAACTTCCTAACTCTATCTCTTTACATGTTCATACTTATTTATATTATTCAAATAGTCAAGTATTGAATTCACAAAAAGTTTAATCAAAGATTTTTTATAAACAAAACGAACAAAAAAAAACATTAAATTTAAAGAAGCGGAAACTATTTAACCCCCCTTCAATTTTCCACGAGAAATACTTTCAATAAGGCTAGAATTAAATCTTGTCCACTTAGTAATATGTTAAATGTTGCCCAACAGATGCAAATGGGAACGTATACATCTCAATTAGTAAAAAAATGGTAATACATCTTTGTTGTTAGCAAGTGTAAGACATCCACACTGTTAAAAACTCAAATAAATCCTATCATCGAACGATACTATGAAATTATTTGGTAGCAATACTGCTGAGAAAATGGAGATGTAAGTAATAGATCTAACGAAAGATTTAACACCATGATATGAGCGTAGATTGGAAGATCGACATATCGTACAAGCGAGCTTGGGGAGGTAGAAATATTGCACTGAAAATGATGAATGGAAGTCATGAAGATTCGTTTTCCCAGTTGTCGTATTACTGCTATAACTTAAAATTGGCAAACGAGGGTACCGTAACACACATTCACACTGATGCTGATGGACGTTTTGAGATGTTATATGTCGGATTTGGGTTTGCGGTAAGCATATTATAAAATTGTAATCATATTTTTCAAAAAAAAATTAAATTTCTTTCATAGTGTATACAACTAATACGTTTTTGAAAAAACAGATAAGAAGTTTCTTACGTTATATGAGGCCATTGATAATAATAGATGAGGCTCATCTTAAAGGAAACTACTCAGGAACAAATCTGCTAGCGGTTGGAATGGAGATGGTAACTACATACTACCTTATTGCACTGGGGTTCCTTAATATCAGATGAGACAGGTGAATCTTGGATGTGGTCTTTAAGCAGGTTGAAAGACCAGATAGGTAAACCACCTAATTTGTGCATCATATCAGATAGACATGCTGCAATTATCCTGCTTGTAGTACTGTTTTCAATAATTCGTTCCATGGTTTTTGTGATCGTCATTTGATGATGAATTGTAATCTAAAAGGTAAAAAACATCGTGGAATTTTTTAGAAGGCATGTAAAGCATACACTATGCAGGCTTTTGATAAAGCAATTTCTGAACTGCGTGCGTATAGACCTGAAGCGGTAAACAAACTAGAACAAGCAGGTATTGAGAAATGGTCGAGGGCATACTGCCCAAGTAGTCATTACAACTACATGACCTTCAACAGCGTAGAATCGATTAATTCATTAACTAGGGTTGTTCGGAGAGTCCCCATAACCATGCTTGTTGAGTACTGCCGAGACCTTTTGCAACGCTGGTATTGTGAAAAGCGACATAGATACGCAGGTATTATTCTATATAAATCCATAAACAATTTTATTTACCTGTAGTATTAATACCTATTTTGTCCTACAATTGTAGTTTTTTAAATGATTATTTATTATACCAGAAGCAGACTTTCATGAGCTTTCTGAGATGGGCTCTGCAAAAGTATACGACAGAATGTTAAAGAGTGCAAAGTGGACTATCAAGGGCATTGATCACTTGCAACTATACCAAGTATGTAACACTAAAGAAGTGCATCAGGTTGATTTGTTAAAATTTGAATGCACTTGTTGCAAATGGCAACTTTTTCAGAAATCCGTGCGATCACGTTGTGCTGTTTGTAAGAGTTTTCAGGTATGACTAATGCAGCTTGATGCAGTTTTACATACATTACAAATTATATATACTAATATAACTTTAAGAGCAATTAAGAAAATTCCTAAGGAAAAATTCACTACTCAAAAATAAATATAATAATAATATTATAATATGTAATTTAACCTAGTAAGTAAGATCACCCTGGTCTTTCTCCAACGACTTAGAAATTGAAACCATGTTTAAGCTTGGATCTGATTTGAATAAAGCAAAGATATTTTTGATAATTTATATCTACTAAATCAAACAATTTAAACAATTAACAAATACGGAACAAATAAACCTGACAATTAACAAGTAAACTAAATTTTAACCCTATAAGATGTAAACTAAAATTCCAATCCTAAGATAAGGACAAAAGAAAATTTAGGAAGAAGAAAAACATTTTTTTGATATTTTGAATTTATATAATTAAAAACTATTTTATCTAATTAAATCCTAAAATTAAAAAGAAAATATAAAATAATTGAAATTATATTTTTCCCTAAGTAACTAAGTAAAGGAAAATTTAGAAAAAGAAAGTACGTATTTTGCGGTTTAGATTGAAAGAAATGATATTCCAAATTTAAACTAATTAAAAACTATAAAAATAATAAAACTATTAAAAATAAAGTCCTAAAAATTTTATAAAAATTAAACTAATTAAAGAAAATGTGCAGAATTTTTGTAAAAATAAAAGCCCTAATTTTTAGCTTTTTATAAAAGTTTAATTAAACTAATTAAAACCTAACCCTAATTATTAATTAAAACTAAATAAACTAATTAAAAACTAACTTAGGGACTAACTGTGTAAAAGACTTAAGGGCTAACGGGGCTAAAGCATTTAACGGGCAAGGATTAACTAAGAAACTATGAAAACAGAAAAATTACAAGAATGGTCCCCGAGGACCAAACCCGATAACAACTAAAGGCCTAATAAGCACCTAAATAAGTTGAAGTTAAAAACAGCTTAAAATTCAAAACTCAAAAGACCAAAGTTGTAGAATAAGATGGGGAGATCATCTTTAACAAAAGCACTATGGGCTGAAACTCAAAGATAAGCTCTAAAAGAGCTTCTCAATAAGCTGACCTCAGTAAGGAGGTTTTTTAGCTCATTTCAACTTAAATGCTTGCACAAGGCTTGATATAAGCTCAAATTGAAAACCAAAAGCTATTCTAGATAGCTTATAATGTATATGAACTAGAAATGATAAGCTAACCAAATAGGAAACACTAGAAGCTAACTAAATTTAGGGATCAAGTAGGCAAACTCAGGAAAAGCACTTAAACCTCAAAAACCAAATGAGCTAAAATGCTTAAAATCACCAAATAAGAACTAGATTTTAAAAACTTAATAACCTACTTTCTAGACTTGAATCCAACAAAAAACAGTTACTACAACTTTAAAATTTCAAAATTAAGAGACTAATCCTATTCCTACTGTTTTTGGTGTTTTTGAACTTTTTATGATTTTGACAGCAACATTAAGCTATGAAAATAAGCTAGAAAATGCAAATTAAAACTTAATCTATAATAAGCTATACTTAGAATTAACCCTACTTGAATTTAAAAGCTTAAATCCTACTTTTACTTAACTAAAGACTAAGCTAAAAGTGACAGTACTAACTGTGACAGCAGTACTAACTTTTAGTTAGTACTGGTGCACTTTGCACAAGTGCAAACCAAGAGTGCAGGTTTCCTAAGGGAAATCATGCACTTAAACTCACTCAAATTGAGTGTATAAACAAATTGCAAGCAAGAATCTTAAAGCCTTTAGTGCTAAATCAATTTTTTTTTTTTTTTAGTGTCACAAGTGAGATTCCAAGAAAAATCCCCTGGTGCTGTCAAACTTAAGATAAGCTCAAATTCTCTTATCTTCTAAAACTAACTTATAGAAACACATTTCCTATTGTATTAAACTAAATGCAAAACTGTCTAAAAAGGTTTGCACAAAATGTTTTGACTTTAGAAGGTCAAACTAGCTTATGCCAAACACCCCTTTACCACTTGACAGCATTTGATTAAGAATCTAAAATGTAAAGTTAACTAATAAGACCTTAATTTCAGATAATTAACTACTTAAAACTAGCTTAATGATCATGATTAATCAACTAGATAAGCAATAATCCAAGATCTACTATTAATGCTAAATATTTTTGGTTTTTATAGATTTTAATGACAGAAATTTAAACTATAGATCTAATGGCTATGAATCTTAAAACAGATGAAAACTAATAACTATCTAACACAATAAGTTGACTAAAAGCACAAATAAGCAGATACAATAAGCTAATAAGCAATTAAGAAGAAACTAAATTAAGACTAATTAAGCTAAATGATGAAAGTGCAATGAAATTTAAGATAAACTTACTTGAACCTTTAGCTAAACAAAAGGACCAATAATGGCAGCTACAAGCTCTCCTAGCTTATGAATAAGCTAGGAGTAAAGTCCTTGAGAACCCTTCCATGTTTGGTTCTCCTTCCATAAGCTTATAAGTCCAAATCCAAAGGTAATTAGATTAAGAGCTAATTTTAAGATTTAGATAGGATTAGGATTTAATTAAGCTCCAAAATAAGCTTATAGACTTATTAGAGCTTATTAAGGCTAATTGACAGATTTGCTTATTGAGAGAGCTTATGACTTAGATGAGAGCTTAAAAATGAGATTTAAAATACTAAAAACTGAATTTCATTAATTAAAGAAACAATTACAATACATAAAATGGAAATTTACAAAATCAATTAAGGTAAATTACATTTAAGAAAAATACTAAATTAAGCTAAACTTAAAAACGACTAAAAAAACTAGATGGTGTGTGTGTGAGAGGTGAGGCCTATTTATAGCTGAACAAAGAACCTTCTAGCCCCTTGCCTTCATCAATCATCCACCCTTGATCTTTCTTTCATTGTTGATTTCTTTCTTGAGCCGTTGGATCTCATTTGTGGACACCTGAGGATTGCCAGCATGTCATTCTTTGATATGACATGCTGTGCTAGTTTTGTGAGAGGGTCTAGTGCAAATCCCACATCTCTTGTGTGCTTTACCATTGCTGACGTGTCAAGACCTTGAGAGAGGGCTTAAGTAATCCTTGATTTGACCTTAATGACCCTGCCATTGTATACTAGACCACTTGAATAGACAATCGCACCCTTTAATTTTCAAAAGCCCTTTGTTTTGATTGTGGGGTAAAGATGGGGACGATGGGTGAATAGTAAAAACCCTTCGCGCCTTTTTTCGACAGTTAAAACTGTTGGACTTTGGTGAAATTCAAATATGGCCCTTGTGTTCTCTATTCTTTTCTTCTAAGTTATAATATACTATCGAAAATAGCAAGTTAAGCCCTTGTTTTATAAAAGATAAGTGGCTAGGTTTTGGCTTTAGGATCCGGGAAGGCCCAAGTAAGAGTAGAGCATTTTTGGACTTTAGTGAAACATGGAGGAAAGCAGGTGGAAAATATTTTAAGGATTTGTCCTTTTGTGTTGACTTTGTTTGACCACTGTGACTGGACTTGACTGCGAGTTTGACTTTTCTGGCTTCGGCTTTAAATCTTTGGCTTCTTTTTGTACTCTTCTGATTCCGAGTCCCGTGCATGCTCTTTTTGACTATTTTCTGTCATATTTGATTAACCGTACTGCACACACAAAACTCAAATACAAGCATATTTTTGCCATTTTTGGTCTATTTTAGGTTTAATTGGTTATGTTTAAGTATTAAAAATATGTTAATCTACACTTATCAAAATCCCCAACTAAACGATTGCGTGTCCTCCGCAAAGCACATGCCTTATATCAAATACTCAAAAATTCCCCAAACTAAACCTTTGAACAGTAAGCAAAGATTTTTGTTGATAGTGTAAGAGAATCACAAGTTATAAAACTCCGATTTCCCATTTCAAAGAGTTTTTCTCTTTTTTATGAATTTTCTTGAAATTAACTAACTACAACTAGTTGTGTCGACTAATGTATATTGTTTATCATTATCTCATTGGTAAGTTTTAGGATCATAGAACAAAAGCACAAATTAAGTGTCTAAAAGATACTTCCATCATCCCCATTTTTTCACTTTTCCCTGCTAAGCTTTAAAACAAGATCATAGTTAATTACAAGTCATGACACTAACACTACTCATAAATAATAATAGTTTACTTACTTTTCTCCAACAAATCCTACTTTTGTATCTCAAGAATTTACTTAATCATATACCCGAAGGCTCTTTAGAGACTTGTTTCGATATTTTATTAATTCCAAAAATAAAGCGTAATGGGTTTTTTTTTTTTTTTTTTATAAGAACGCAATAATTACTCCCTAACCATTTTTTTAATAAGATCAAATGTCATCAAGATTAAAGTCAACATCGGGCCACCAAAATTGCTTTTATTAGGCTACTTAACATGGCACCATCATGTCATATACCGCTTAGGTCGCTTTAAGACATGAATAACCAACTTATTTGCACCAGATACCCTTAGGCTCTTTAAAGCACAAAGAAACAAACTTAAGCAAACATTATTAAACCCAGTCCTTTAGAAGGCTAACAACATCGGCCACGCCTCCGACAAGGATATAGCAAACATATATCGACTTCGGTGAACTTCCTCCACTTTTAGAAGGCTGGAAACATTTCGTTGTGAGCCGGCAAGATCAGCAAACTTTTATCAGTCTCCGGATTATTATGAATTCTACTTATCCCATATACCCTAAGGCTCTTTAAGGAATAAGCAAAATATTTCTTTATATGATACATATAGTATGCCAAATTAAGTATTCCTGATGTGTACTCATCCTAATTACAAAGGAACTAAAGAAAACTTCTATTAGCTAATCATTAACCAAAAAATCATACAACTCTATTATTAACATTTATATATAAGGTGAAACAAGCTACGTGAGAAAAGAGCCACAATTAACACTATAGCTTAAAGAAAACCAACTATTCTACGTTTAGTGTCATGACTTATAAATAACACTATCATTTCTTATTCTCCGCAATTTAAAATCTCTAAGAAAGAAATTTGTGAACACTTAGCCTATATAAATTCCAACTTGGCATATTTAAAATCTACTTGAGATTAGCACAAGTCTTCATTTACAAATTTGATATCAAAGTCTACATGTTTAAAGTCCTACGCTAGACTAGCACAAACTATCATTATTAATTGTTAAGGGAGAAAGGATAAACTCAACACTGTTTCGAGTCGGGTCAAAAATTACTTTTTATTCTTACCAACGGAAAACCTACATTCTTGTCTTAACATTATTTTTTTTTTATATTCCTACAAATAAGAACTTAAAAATTTAATTTTTGCTATTTTTGTGGGAAAAACGGGTACGTAAGAACAAAAAAATAAGCAAGCAACATCAAATCGATAGATTCCCATCCCCAAACTAAAACGAAACATTGTCCTCAATGTTAAAGTCGGGATCTCTAACAAAAACTAAGCCGTTATGAGAGTATGCAAAATAAACGTTAATCGATAAGACAAAGGATATGATCTCCCCAAACTAATTTTCACACAAAGGATTAAGCTGTGAGTAGAACGGTACAAATCAACCGACACGATAGGCTTCACACACACACACACATATATATATATATATATATATATATATGCGCTGTTTTCATATCTTTGTGTGGAATTATTAAGAGACAAGCCCAAGACGATTTTCAAGTGTTTTGCAGAGCTTTAGCTTCAAGACTTCACATGTATTGAACATATAAGTTATTGGTTTAGTCATTCAATTATGTTAAACATTGTTTGTGGATTATATCTTTTACTTGTTCTTTAATTACTATGCTAGGCTAGAAAACTTAGTATTTACTTAGGGTTTTGCATGAAACCTAATAGTTTATAATTTCTATCATCCTATCGATTTCCTAGTTTAGTTGTGTGTTTGTAATTTCTCAATTAAGTACGAAATTTGATTAATCTCTGTCCATCTACTTAGTTGGTTTTAATATATTGTCTCCGGTACCTAATTAACATCCGTCCCTCTAGATATCGATGAGAACACAAGCTAGATACCTAGATAACTTGTGGCGTTAGTTCCCATGTCCCTCTAGTTTATAACATGGTAACTAACTATAACGCCCTTGTCTGATGCCTGTCGCTCTAGCAATTAGCTATAAAACCTGGCCATCACATGCTATTAGTTAGAATTCTTACATAGGAATCATAGGCATTCGACCATTCAAGGAAGTGATAATTGATAGGTAGAATTGGATGGATAGGGAGTAGTGCACCCTAGGTAAATACGCCTTTACCTACCATTGATTTACACCAAAATTTACTTTTCCTCTCTATTTACTTTCTTACATTTTAGGTTAATATTAGTTTTAAAACAAACTTTCTCAAACCCTCGGATAATTTACTTGCTTTCAGTAAAAATAAAAAGAACAAGAACAATCTTCCATTACCTTTTAGATCAATACGTCATACACTACGACCCTCACTATTCCCATAGAGAATGTTCAATCCCCCGAACTTACCTATCCAACACTACAATAGTTAGGTAAATTACGTAGGGGGTTGTAAAAGTTTAGTGTTGCAACTGCCACATCAAGGTTTGGTGCCGCTACCGGGGAATAGTCTAAGTTTTGTATTCTATTTCATCTGGTCTAACTCACTAGATTCATATCAAGTGAGAATTTTATTTTTCTTTCTAAAGCTTTCTTTGGTCTACCTTCTTTGTGTTTTTGTTTCGTAAAATTTCCATTGACTCTTCCATTCCTTATCATGGAGAACGTGAATCAACCAAAACCAAAACCTACCATTCGTACCTCCACAACAAAATATGTATAACCTGCAAATGTACCAACCAAACATGTATAATACATACAATCCGTTAAATATTGTCAGTTCTTCATAACAAAATATAAGCGGTTCCTCATCACAACAAAATGTAAACCCACCTATGTCTCCCATTCATCCATGCCTAACTGCGTTCCAGATGACTCTCTCGTCGAATAAGTCTCGGCCCTAAAGAAGAAGCCATAAAAAGAGGACGGCCCCAAACGAGGAAACCCGGTGCATTCCATGGACAACTAAAGATATTGCATTGTGTAAAGCTTTGGTTCGTATATCCGAAGATAGCGTTGTTGGTAATACGAGAAAGCAAAGTGGTTTTGAGCAGAGGTTTTAAAATACGTTGAGAAAAAAATGAAGGTAACTGGTGTTCGAACGTATGATTCTTTAAATGGGAAATAGAAGAACGTGCATCATAAAGTGGCTCAGTTTTATAGAGTGTACCATAACGCCACTCGAAGGGCGTAGAGTAGAGCCGAAGATGGTGATTACATAGGCACTTAACGAATATCATGCTGAATATGTAGTATATTTTACACTTCTTTATGTGTGAGAAGTGTTAAAAGATTGTCAAAAATAGAAGGAGGTAGAACTTCTCGGATTTGAAGAACAAAGACACAAAAAGTTAAAGAGATATAAGTCATCGGGGTATAGTTTGTTTAACATGCCGTAGTGAGGAGAAGATAGTTTTAATCTCAATGTGAAGGTTGGAGATGAGGAGGAAGAGGAGGTGCAGGAAGTTCATTGACCGATGACAGGGACATAGAGAAGAAGAAAGTGGCAGCATCATCCATTCCATCGGCATTGTTAGCAGTTGACAATGATAAAGCGCTGGCTAGGTTAATGGTCACTGAATATGCAAGTCAAACCGAATTGTTTATGTCAGTGAAGAAAAATGATCGCATTGCATTTTTGGAGATCAAAAGGATGGAGATGGAAATACAACAAAAGAGGATCGACATAGAGATGGAAGTCCGAAAAAGGAAGCTCGAACTAAAGCAACAAATGTTGGACATCTAATCGTGTGAAAAACGATAGAAAAACAAATTATTCTATAAGATCCCCACCAAACACTTGAAAGGGTGATGTAGATGAAGCGGGAGATCAAGGGGAAGTGGAATTTACCATATTAGTTTACATTTTCACTTTTGTACGTTTAGAATTTTAATTATCAATGTAATGCTTTTAACCTATGAATCAACGTTTAATTTATTTTGTAATCAAATTTGCTTAAAAAAATGAGGTTTGTGGTGAAGGGAGTTGTGACCATTGAAGCTGAAAGGTGAGAGGAGTTGTGATGTAACGTTAAGGTGGAGATGAGGGGAATGATAACCATTGTGTCCAGTCTTAGGTAGCCTTTGGTTTGCTCGGGGAAATCACTATGAGTATAGGTCTAATAATTTTTTGAAAAAACATTGTTTGGTTTGTAAATACTAGGTATGGATATTTTATCAATTTAAAATCAGTAAAACCATATATTTGTTCTTCATCACCCTTTTGAAGTTTAAATAAGAAAATGTAGCAACACCAACTTAAAATATATATTTCATTCATAAACCACCTAGTCAACTCGTAGATGAAAATCTAACAAATCCTTTGTTGATATTTAGCTAATAATTATTGCATATTGAAGAAGAAACACAATTCAACTTGAAAATATTGATACGACTGAAGATTACAACAACGGAAGGATGATAATGGACTGCAGCGCGGTGGTGACAACAAGGACATTTGACGAATTTAATAAATACGAAGATGCTCCTTTATGCCTTCTGGAAGCACAACATTTGATGAGTAAAAGAAAAAATAATCATTTTAACTCTATTTCATAGAACAAACTATTTTTTTCTCATTATATTCTATCTATCTTCTAAAGTTATATATGTAGAACCGTAGAGGGGGGGGGGGAGAGAGAGAGAGAGAGAGAGAGAGAGAGAGAGAGAGAGAGAGAGAGAGAGAGAGAGAGAGAGAGTGAGAGAGAGAGAGAGAGAGAGAGAGAGAGATAGAGAGAGAGAGAGAGAGAGAGAGAGAGAGAGGGAGAGAGAGAGAGAGAGAGAGAGAGAGAGAGAGAGACCATGATATATACTGGTTTGGGATGGGGGTTTATACCATCCGTACGTCTAGTTGCGAATCCATGCCACCTATACTATTACTCTAGTATAATCCTTATGGTGGACTATAAACCATATTACAACTTCGCTCCATCGATATGCACTAAGATCGGCACTCACTAAGAATTGCTACACCCTATGGTATTCCGCCCTCGGAATCCACCCTTAAAAACCTATGATTCGAATTTCCTCTAGGATCACTAAGATCAACTAGGCCCACTAAGAACTTTCCCTTAGAAGTTTACCAAAACCCCAACTAGATCCCTAATGATCTAGGCTTGATCACTAAGATACAAGACTTCTCTTAAAACCAAATTACATGAAAAGATGATTATTTAAATCAAGTCCTAACCTAACCTAGAGACTCGATTCTAATAGAAAGGGTATGAGAATGAAGACCCTCGACTAATAAAACACAAGTGTGGATTAGGTACTTGTGTTTCTCTCTTGCAGAGATGTGTTCTTCAATAGAAAGATTGATTCAGAAGATTAAGAACACAAGAGGTGTTAGACTGAGAGGATAGGAGAAGAGAAAAAGAGAGAAAGAATGTGTGGAAAAAGGTGAGAAATACAAGAGCCAAGATTTATTTTTTGTGCATCCAACATCATTGAATATATGGCGCGCATTTCCAGACATGTTGTTGATGGACCGGCATACAATACATTCAGGTACCCAATGCCTCTTTTAGAGATAGTTGGTGTAACTCCAACTAATCAGACCTTTTGTATATAGAATTTGTGTTCATGCACAAGGAAAAAGAGCTAAACTACGATTAGGCAATAAAGTGTCTAAAATATGGAGAAAGGTTTAAGCTTGTAGTTGTAAAGAAGGATTATGTGATGATGATGATAAGGGTGATAATCAAAGGATTGATTAGGTTGATAATCACATTGCCATAAGAGAGAAAAGAGAAAGGAAAATGTAGTTATGGGATGGTTTAAGAAAGGAATGTTTAGAGTGTGTAGAAGGAATAATCATTTGTTGGGTAGAAGGGATTGACAAATGATTATGGAATGTTTATGTGAGAAGTGAGGTGTAGGAGATGTGATGAATACATGTGGGAGTTTGTAAATCATTTAAGTGTATAAAGGTAAGAAAACTCACAGTATAATTAACCTCTAAATACCACAAACTCAATTAGTCACTTGGACTTTAATCTATGATTATCAGCAGGATTTGATAACTAATCATCTTGATGCAAACAAGCTAAGTGATTTGCATCGTAAGTAAAGCTAATGTGTGCTTGGTTGTTCAAATTTAATACACTATAAAATATATATACTAATATCACCTTAAGAGCAATTAAGAAAATTCCCTAAGGAAAATTCACTCTTAAAAATATATATAATATAATATATAATACGTATATTTAACCGGATAAATATGATCACCCGGGTCGTTTCCCCAACAACTAGTGAAATTGAAACCTCGTTTAAGCTTGAATTTTGATTTGAATAAGAAAATAGATGATTTGACGATTTATGGCTACTAAATAAAAAGCAACAATTAAAATTGAAAATTAAAGGCAATTTAAACAATTAAACAAATACGGAAAACAAATTAAACGTAATAATTAAGCAAATAGACTAAAATTAAACCCTAAAGTTGCAAACTAAGTTTCTAAACCTAAATTAGGATAAAAGAAAATTTTAAGAAAAAGAAAAATATTTTTTTGATTATTTTTGAATTTTTTTATCATTTTTATTAATTAAAAACTATTTAATTCGAATTAAATCCTAAAAATAAAAAAATAGAAAATAATTGAAATTATATTTTTCCTAAGTAAAATAAGTAAAAAGAAAATTTT